>NQII01000063.1:72388-94382 GCA_002778355.1 Clitarchus hookeri | reverse complement strand
GGGGGGGGGGGGTTCAGTAAAATTGTTTCCTGGCTAGCTGCGTTGTGTAATTGTGAAATATCAACAAGGGCTTCGCCGGACAGGATATTCCTGGGTGTTGTTGCTGTTAGGATGTTGCTTTGCTGGAGGACATCCCCCGAAGCCAGATTGGCATCCCCTTCCATGATCGGGAGGGGTGGGTTGAGGTTGAGTAACACCTGAGTGTTCAACTTGTTAAAAAAGTTAAAATTACAATAAAACGCTGTGGAGATTCTTGTCGCTGACCCCACTGCGCTAGGCTCGAGATAACCCATTAAGGCGGAGCTTAAGAAGCCGACAAGGAATCTCCGTTTCCACGATCTACGTATCTAACAGCAGAACGACGCGAAGAGGCGAGGCGCACACTCAACGAAGTCCAGTGCTTGACAAATACACCTATGGGTGGTTGAACGGTTTTATTCTCAGGAGATTTTCGTCAAATATTGCAGATGGTGGCGAGAGGAACTAGGGCTGGTGAAGTCAATGCATTATTAAACAGATTGTATCTTTGGTCCAACGTAACAAAACTAGCACTCAAAACAAGCACGAGAGTACTTATGTCTTCAGAAGATAGCAGCATGTTTGCTGACATGCTACTGAAAGACGGAAATAGAGAGCTTCCAATGGATTGTGGAAAAATTTCTCTCAACAAAGATATAGGTGTTTTAGTCACCGACCCCCATCAACTGATAAATAACGTATCCCTAGAAATGCATGACCCTTCAAATAAGACACTATCGTGGTTCAAAGAAAGAGCAATATTATCGCCTACTAATGAACAAGTCGAAAAAGTTGCAAAATTCAATGTGCAAACACGAGTCTATTACTCAGTAGATACAGTACTCGACAGTGAAGAATCTGTGCACTATCCCACAGAATTTCTTAGTTCATTGAATCTTTCTGGCATGCCACTACACAAACTGATTTTAAAAGTTGGAGCTCCAATAATTTTATTGCGAGATATAAATCCACCGAAATTATGCAATGGGACTCTATTACAAATAAAAAGTAAAAAAATTTATATCACTGAAGGTACTATTCTAACTGGCTGCGATACTGGAGAAACTGTTTTAATGCATAGAAAACCAATGATTCCCTCGGATTTGCCTTTTAATTTTAAAAGAGTTCAATTTCCAATAAGAGTTTGTTTTGGTATGACCATAAATAAGGCACGGGTCAAATACTTAATGTGGCTGGAGTGGATTTGTGCGGAGCATGCTTTTCACACGAAAAACTATACATAGCCATTTTGCGTGTCACGTTAAACAGAAATATTTTTGTGCTGGTAGTCCGAGGCAAAACAATTAATGTTGTAAACAAAGAAATTTTCTAAACCACTATCATGTAATATTTCTATATTAGAGATGTATGGATGTCGATAAAGCAAAAGAGGTAGGTATGTCAGGATCGTGGTAAATTGAGGTCCACAATCACTGCCTACCCCTCTCGGAGACAGGCGTGACGTGTATGTATGTATTTATTCTAATTGTCTTTTCCCAATTTATTAATTAGTGTATCGCTGTAAAAACTAAATTGTACCCGGGCGAAGCTGGGCCGGGTCGCTAGTAGTAGATATTCAGGATGAGGTTCAGCATTCCCTGCCCTGCCCCCTCCCCCAACACATGCACTAAACCTGCTTGCTGTGGCCGACAGACAAACGCGGCGAATAATTCAGCATGTTGTGCATGTGCAAATCTTCACTAGCTGTCACATTTTTAGTTTGAATGTTACTTAAGTATAGCACTCACTGTGTTTGCAGTAAAATTTTTAAGTTAAAAAGACTAAAAGATCTAAACGATAAGTAAATAGATTGTCCCTGCCAAAAAATTATTATTTCATTGGACAACATTAAATATTTTTTTTTGTTTCCAGCTAGAATAACCTAATAATTGTGGAAAAAAAATAAATAAATAAATAAAAGCTTATCCTTGTGACAGTAGAAGCTAGTCACACACTATAAATTACGACAAAAAAAAGGTAACTCTTAGTATTACTAAAGAAAGAAGGGTCTTGCTTCCACTACCACCCCCCCCTCCTAAATCTTGGGTGAAAACCCAATCTGTGCCCATGTATCACATATTAGGGATGGGGAGTAAATTAAGTAGCCATGATTGTCACTGCAACACAATTAATGCACGTCACTTTTGCAACTGCGACTGAAAGTAGCAAATAGCATCACTGCTATTTGCTCCAAAGTTGCAATCAGCTAGCAGTGTAGGAGTCTGTTGCATGAGCAGTGCCAGTCGCTCCTGTTGAAATTAAATAAGTTGTGGCTTTGAATTATGAAAGTTTGTTTCCTCCATCACTTTAACTTCGCTAAATCACGAACAACGAAAGTAAATAAAGGATAATAATTATTGTAATTGTGAAACGTAGGTAATAATATAATTTTCTATTGCAAAATAATTTTTTTATAGCATGCTTGACCAATGTCATTTCAAGAGGAGTCTTGAGAGGATAATTTGGCAGGGAGATGGAGAAGCAATCACACTAAGTGGGAGTGATTTATGTATTATTTAAATACTCAAGGTATATATCTATTTATCCACTAATTGGGAAATCAGTTTTACAGTTGTGCATTATAACAATTTTTAAGTATATATTTAATAAAATAACACAGTCATGCACACAAGACAATGATGCATAAAACTTGAGTTTTTTCTGTACACTCCATTTGTCATTCCATCTGTTCCTGTACTGAGTTCAGAAACACACTGACAGTGCGTCGTAAAGTATCATCGTTAATACCAGGTGTTTACAATGGAAGACAACAATGTATTGAACATGACCCAGTGGGCAGAATTCGACTACAAAATCATCAAATTTGAGCTGCATTGCCACCAGCTGTATCTGACTGACCCTATGCATTCGGGCGAGAGGTCCGAATCCCAAGGACCCTGCCTTTGCAATTTTTCCTGCACATCCGAAGTACACCCACGAAAGAAGACGGGACCCACCCCACTACCACCGCATTTGTTCGCAATCACATTTTCGAGCGAATAAATAATTGTGCTATTATTGAAGAAAAATGGGACGTGGGCATAACCACAACCATAAAAATTCTACCTCCCGCTCACACCTAACTATTTCAACATGGTAAAAATGGCTGGCCGTGGAATGGAAAACGGATGCAAAGTTACCATCTTCACTGAAGACAAGTTCGAGGTGAGTGTGCCACTATCGATGTTACTGGATTTCGCCGAAGATTACAGAAAATAATTATAGGAGCCAAGTAAGAACTGGTGATAATGATAGCCACCTCATATCTCAATACAGTATTGAGAACCGGAGAAGGAGAAAAACCGAAGCCCATCACTGTAACCTTGACCAACATGGAGTGGTTCATTCCCCATGTGACTCCGAGTACCAGCGAACACGTGAATCTATTCAATTACGTCAAGAAAGAAAAAATTATGGACATAACATTTAGGAGCAGGAGTTTGGTTAGTTACCTGGTCTTGTCATCCACCATGCAAAACCACTGGGTCATGAAGACGTCCTCAAAAAAGGATGGAAAAAAAACATTTTACGCCGTACTAACATTTTAAACAAACCAGCAGAACATATCGGCAGACAAATCGACCTGCGACTGCTGCAACGTCCAGAATATAAAAATATTTTTGAATAGCGAAAGCTATCCGTAAGTGTATTTGAACACCACCTTCGACCAAGAATGATTTGCTTTAATGTATTATCTGTATACACAGTTTCAAGCCTCCTAATACGGGCGAGTCTCTTACCCCATCCTGAGTCCAGAAAGATTAAGTGAAACTGCGCCATTGCAGGTCTTCGACACATCCAAACCAAACCAGCGAGTTCAAAACGGTGTGGTGGATTATCGTATATAAATAATTTCCAAGGAAAGCATGCCTGCGAACACAGCTGCATACTGTTTGATTTTACACGACAGAGTAGTAAGCTATGACTGTTTTTTTTTTTTGGGGCTGGTGGACATGGTGAGCTAAGCACATAAAAGCAAGCCAGTCTCCAGTTCGCACCTAAGTTTGTATCAGGATGTACTGCAATCTCCAAGGCTTCCAGAGCCAGAGTGCCTACATGCTCAAGGATATTGCTGTGTTCTACGACGACGATGACAATATGCGCACACACTCCTACCGACCCCCTTATTAGTGGAAACTTTTGGACGGGAAAAGTAAGAAGATCAACGACTGCTGACCAAGTACTCCCATGGGCTGGAGTATGGTGAAGGCAAGATTTAGTACCATCAAGTGGGAAACGTGCTGCGCAATTTGCTGTTGCAGTATCCGCAGGGACCGATTTACATGGCAGGGCCCGAACAGAAAAAAATGGCTGAGCGACTTGTACAAAACCGAAATTGAAATCATCTATGTGAATTCAAGTATGGCTGTCCTTCGCTGCGCAAGTTGACGAAACTTTATGACGACCACCAGTGTCGTCCCTTTGTGACAAGTCAGAACCTGACTGGACACATGCATGGAGGAACACACAGCTGCTGCGCAAATGGCGTGCCTTGTCCTTGGACAGTGAATCGATAGGTTACGACTAGATGCAAAGTCACCCAAATTTAAGAGAATTTTTGTTGTCATATTTTGGCACACATGATCAGCACCTTATTAAATACGTTGGAAAAAATTCGACTTGTGCTCAATTAGTTGCAACGTAGTGGTCTGTGCATCATAATGGCAATATTCTGTCCTACGAACATTTATGAAGTGCCAAGCATGACTGTGGCAGCATTGAATACAGTTTAATCGCAGAAGATGGATGCATACACACATACACCGAGACCTGCAATGGCAGTAGCATGCAGCATTGGCGATTCACAAATTTTCCAATCGTCTACAAACCACTGCAGATTCAAGTAGTCTGTCCTAGAGCATCGGCCTGCATCGTGTTACACATGATGCTACAGACACAGCTGCCCTGCACAGTGGACCAAATCATCACCCCGGCCCAGACTCACACTATACACTACCTCCCGTGTGCCGGACTGTGTCATGGAACTGTCCCAGGCGGGGCATAAATCATCGGTCTGCTCCCAACATCCCGCGTCCAAGAAGGATGCATCCACCCAGACACTGCAGAATATAGCATCGGCGCCAGGCACTCGTGCCAGTAATTACCATGGGTCTTAATGCCGCGAGCTTGTTTGAAAACTGCGAGCTTAGAAACGAGTAAAAGGGAAGGGCATTGGTATTGAGGTATTGGCATTGGTATCAAAGTATCAATATCGGAAAACATGGTATTGGAACAACTCTAGTTTATATATTAGTCATGGGAGCCAAACTTTTCAAAAAGGTTTTCTTTATCTAGGAAGGTTATTATTATTATTGTATATTGTGGTTCTTTATTGTTAAATCCATCTGTGATCTCTTCAGCTATTTCAATTAGCGTGTGTATGGTACTGTGCTACGCTCTTAAACCATATTGGTTTTCTGGAATTATTTCATTTAAATCTGCACGATTTTAAATTCTCTATAGTAGGCCTTTTTCAAATATTTTACTCATATTGTTTAATAAGCTTATTGGCCATCAGTTTTCTGGGTTAGTAGGTACTTTTCCAGGTTTCTGCATGGTTACTATTTTAGCTTTTTTACCAGCCTGTGGGAATCTGCACAGTTTGACCATTTAATTATATATTCTTAAGAGATATTCTAGAGCGTTTGCTGATAATTTCTTTACGACTTCATATTTTCTCCCGTCTGGTGGTTCAGATTTATTATTAGGGAGTGTTTTAATTATTTTTAATAGTTCTTTTAATGTAATTGGGTCATATTACAATGTTTCTTTTAGTTTGAGGTATTCGTTTGTATCAATATTTACTGATTGAGCAAACTGTCTAACTTGTACATCTTTATTGGGGTAAAATTGTTTTTCTAGGCTGTCTGCTATTGTGTTAGCTTTATCCCATCCAGTATACACATAACCTTGGGTCGTTTCTATTGCTGGGTTAGTTAATTCTTTTACATTTCCACATTAATGCTTTCGCTAATAGCCACATTTATTTAGGATTATGAGCTGCGCTTTTATGGCTTCACTACTGTTTTAATTACGGGATTTCGTGTTCTCTGGAACTTGTACTTGGCCTTTTAGGGTTATTAAATAATCTACTTCTCAGTGATTTATTCTTATGTATTGATTTTTATCCATGTATTTAGAGTTTTGTGTTATCGTTTCCATTACTATATCTGTAAAGAGTTTTGTCTGCATATTAAGTTCTAATTCGTCATTTATTTCTGGCAGGGTCTCAAATTTTTCTATTAGATCATTTTGGGAACCTTCACAGTCTGTTACTGGTCACGTTATTGTGTGTTTATCATTATATCTGGGTGTGTTTTTGAAGTTAATTTCATAATGACTGGAAGGTGATCTTAGTCTAATTAATCTAAAACTTCTGATTTTATGTTAGAATTGGGGATATTGGAGAGTATGATGTCTAATTTATCTGGTCTGTTCCCATTGTCTGGTAAGTGGGTGGGTTTAGGTGGTCGAAAAATTACATAATTATTTTTATCTGTCTGCATGTCTACTTTGTTCCTTTTCATTTATATTGCTATATAAGAAGTCCCTTTATTTATTTTTACTGTTTAGTTCTCTTGCTATTAAAAAGTGTTCTGTATCGCCCATAAAATTATTAAAATCTTTCTCATTTAAATTAGATAATGGGGGACAATATGCAGCTGCCATTTGGATGTTAGTATGGTCTGGCTCATATAAGTTGGTGAGATTTTGACAGTCGGTGAGTGGCAACTTGATGTAAACGAAACAAACAACGTGTCATTTAGAAAACCCTGTATCAGCTGATGCATGAAATAACAAAAATTATTATTACGTTGGCTATTCTGAGTGCACTGCCAACGCACATCAGACAAGCAGAAAATACGCAGATAAGAAAGAGTTCTCGAATAAGTTAATACATTTTATTTTACGTGGTCATAAAACAGCGGTTTTTAGTGCTACAAACTAAACTTCGTGCTAAAGTAGTAATGTATAGGAGTTCAAAATGAAATGCACATTAAAAAGATCCGTATTAAAATGAAACAACTTCAAAACTTGGGAGATCTTTTCCCGTCGTATCCCCACTCTCCATCCATGCTTTCCATACACGCTTAATATTAATTCCAAAAGCCTTCAGAAATATCGCAGGGTACTGTTGAATCATTTTTTAAAATAATTTTACGAAATATATTTCAAACTTGTGTGGTTTCAAACCAATAATAGGAGAAATGTCAACTTTTAAAAAGACTGGACCAGGAGGCAGGCCAAGTGCTGCCATCTTTTGAGAAATGCATTCGGCTCAGAGAAACTCATTCAGCTCCCAAAAGCGTAGCACCATGCCATGCGTGCTATCTGTCTCTCTCCCGAAGCACTAACCAGCCGCGGGAGAGTAGCTAGTGCCTGTAACAACAAATATTGCTTGTCAGCAAGTGTTTGTGCTCTCGGTTGCATGTGTGTTAGTTAGGAATAACCGGCTCTGGGACAGGCGCAGGACGCAGGACTCAGGTGGCGTCGTCGCTGAGAGCCTTGGGTGTCATTTTTTACCCTTTTCCCCCTCAAAATATTCCTTTTTAACACTAAAAAACCTCAAAAATTCTCAAAATTTCCAAATTTTTCCATAATTAAAAAAAAATTTTTTTGTACACAATCCAGCTGAGATTGCAGACGATCCCACAATGTGGCTCAAGACCCCTTTTTGGCCAATGAGCCTGACATGCTATGCGAGGCTCTCAAAACTGACAAGCCAGTACCATACATATCAGCTGAAGAATATTTGTGTTCATTGCCCCGTCATACAACTTCTCGCATCGTATAAGCGTAGTTGACCCTAATTTCCGAATCGTATAAGATAGTCACCAAATTTGTAACATATGCATCACTCCTAACAATGAAAATTATCACAGGGTCATTTATGCCCTATACGTACTTATAAGCATAGTTGGTCGTAATTCCCAAACCGTTTAAGATACAGTGTGTGATTGTTGGTTGTTCACTAGATGCAAAGGTTTCGCTTAAGTGATTTGATATTCTGTTGTACTGGTCAGGACGGTCTGTTATTGTATAACATCATTTAACAAACTGAGTACAGTACTCAACCTCTGTGTAACACGTAATTGTGCTGGTTAGTAAGGGCTTATAACTATTTTCCCTTTACATTTTGTTTTTTTTATATCTATTTGCATCATTGTGTAGCAGTGATGTCTCTCTTGCGCGACTGATGGTTTTAATGTAGGTTGTTTGGTGACAAGCAAAGGAAAGCTACCTTTACAAGTCATGTAATGCATATCGTAATTGTATTTTATTCATTTTTTGTGGTTGGTACTTGTGATCATTCATTCTTTCTCATGTCGACGTGCATTCTAGCTTTTTACTAAACTTCTTGGTTTGATATCAACATCGATTTTATAAGTATGATTAGGACATACTTGAAACTTGCGTCCTTTCTCGTTGACGGGGTGATGTCTATGTTTTAAATGCTTTGTCTTTATCTTAAATAGTTCGAAAAATTACGGCCAACTATGTCCATACATATGCTTAGGGAAGGGCATATTTCACCCTGCTGTCATTTTCGTTGTCGTGGGTGATGTCTGTTTTACAAATTTGGTAGATGTATCTTAAATGGCTCAGAAATTACATTCAACTAGGTGATGTCTGATGTCTATGTTATGAATTTGGCGACAATCTAAAACAGTTCAGAAATTATGACCAACTATGCTTATACGTTCATATAGGGCGTAAATGACTGATAATTTTCGTTGTCAAGGGTGATGTCTATGTTACGAATGTGGCGACTGTATCTTAAACGGTTCTGGAATTACGGCCAACTATGCTTACAAGTTCACATAGGGCATGAATGACCCTGTGATAATTTTCGTTGTTGGGGGTGATACACATGTTACAAATTTGGTGAATATATCTTATACTATTCGGAAATTACGGTCAACTACGCTCATACGATGCCAGAAGTTGTATGACCGGGGGCAATGCACACTAACATTCTTCAGCTGATATGAATGGTACTGGCTTGTAAGTTTCGAGAGCCTCGCATAGCCAATCATAGATGAGGGCCTCGCGTAGCCATTCAGAGATGAGAGCCTTGCATAGCCAATCAGACAAGAGCCTGCGTAGCATGTTAGGCTAATCCCTCAAACCTCAATCCCTCATTGGCCAAAAAGGGGTTATGAGCCACATTGTGGTATCGTCTGCAATCTCAGCCGTATTGTACAAGAAATTTTTTTTTGGAAATTATGGAAATTTTTTAGAGTAATTCTGTAAATTTTGATGTTTTTGGGGGAAATTTCAAGGGAAAAAGGAGGGAAATGACATCCAAGGTTTCCCGACGCCACCTGAGTCCTGCGTCCTGCGCCCGGCCGAGAACCGGCTATTCCTAACTACTTGTATTATTAGTTCTGCGAAGCGCGTGTCGTGAAGTAATTGTGTGAGCTCCCGAATGTCATGTAATGTGGCACCTAGACCTCACTTCAGTAGGGGTGGCTGTTTTGGGGTCTCCAAGAGGGGCGGACGTATGATTGGCTGCTGTGTTAGCCTGAGGTCGTCCGTCCTTGTTGCCCAGGGGCTGAGCCTTGCATCCCCAGCGCCCAGAGCACTCCGAGAGGACCCGCCGGCTGCAGCCCTGCCGTTTCCAGCCTGACTACTTCCGACTGCGCCCTCCCCGGCCGCAACTGACAATGGCTGGGTCTGCTCCTGCACCTCAGGCCTGAGTTTGCGCTGTGAACTGCGCAGTTGTGGGAACTGTGCAGTACTTGTGTGGTTGGGAGCGTGTTGTGTGAACTGCAGACGTGAATTCTGGACTGTGTTATCATTTTGAGCTTTTATACTCTACGAGCTTTGTCCGCAGCAGATGTCCCTCCTCCTCGCAGTTAGCGCACCTAAAGGGCTGAGCATCTCTGTCCATAGTACACTCTGTGTGCTTGTGCGGGCCCGCACATGTTACAACGTTTGGATGTGTGCCCCCACTGACTGCAGTTGAGGCAGTCTGGCACACCTTCAGGTAGCGTCTTGTAATCCTCTATGCGATTGGCGATCCAATAGAGCCTTTTAATATTGAAGAAGTCTTGGTTCGTGTTTTGAATTGTGATACATTATGTACCTGTCGGCACATAGTCTGAATTCTCAGGTGTGCGGTGACGGGATTTACGTTTGAAATTACGGAGGTAAAGTATGGTAAACCTACATCTAATGATATCCTCCCCGAGTATGTCCTCGTCCACCCCACACCCGCCGGGCAGGTTTTTTATGACAAACCTCTNGGGGGGGGGGGGGGGGGGGGGAGAGAGAGAGAGAGAGAGAGAGAGAGAGAGAGTAGTGTAAAGTGTCTTTAAGGAGCTGAGCCTTCTCGTAATCTGGCCGAATGTAGAAAACTAATTTTAATTATCGCCTCCGAGTGAGTGTGTTCTGTAAACTTATTACATTATGACAGAGCAGTTGGGCCACTTTTTTGTGTGACCTGGTGTCTGGAATTATTATTGGCACAGGTCTGTATTTATCCGTTGTTTGTGGCGGTGCTGTGTGTGAGGTGAGATTCTTTTCTCTTCCCTCCGCAACCTCCTCTGCCAGAATTTCAAACCTGTTCATAATGAGCAGCTCTTTCCCTTCCGCTGTCATTATTTGTTTCTTTTTGGAAACTCTGTTTGCCTTGGGGGAGACAAATCCCTCTTCGTCAGGACCCCTCTGAGGAGCAGTGCATCGCCCTGTGTCCGTTTTAGTGACTCTGTTCATAGACGAGATACTGGATCATCTGCCCCCGTCACCATTGGTTGAACTGCTGGTGACGTTCACAAATTCTTCAGTGAACTCGCCCTTGTCAGACTGGGTTCGGTCGGCCTGCCTGCTTTCTCCTATAGGCTGGCTGAGACTTCCAGTCATCTGTCCTCTCGTGTGCTTGTTCTCATTGAACTGGAGTGTGACCTCTGCATTTCTCGACTTGTGTTCTTGATTTACTTCTGTGGTTGTGTGTGTGTGTTTATTTGGAGTTGATTGGGTGCTAGTTTCTTTCGTACCTTTCATCGGTTTAGGCAAGCACTTCAGTGTCATATCTTGAAAAGGACACCAAGTTTCGTCGCACCCTCGTTGCTGAGTCACTGCTGACTCGCCTATCAACCTGAAACTCGGTGGCTGACCTATTTTCTTGAAGATAGAAACAGGCTAGGCTTTAAAGAGGCTGCCCTCTCTGCACCGGAGCCTGGTACGTACTGACAAACACAACTATGTACTTTCGACACATTGGCTTTTAGCACGATAGAGAACTAAGGAAGTGAACTCCACATATAGTTATGCAGCACTACTCAATTGTAAACTGTGTTTAGATTGTCAGTCACTTCTGCAAGAAATTGTTCAAGTTATTATCAAGCATGAAATTTAGACTTTCCTTGTTAAAACACAGAAAATAACAAGCAGAAGTGCAATTAAACACAATGTATCGTAAAACTATTCAAAATACGCCTGTTTCTGCATTATTATAATTTTCTTTTCGAAAATGTATAAATTGTCAAAGACTATGTACTTTTGATAACTTCGCATTTAACACAATAGAGAACAAGGGTACCTTGCCAAAACCTAAAAAAAGAACCTATTAAACCAGAAAACAGACGGCCAATAAGCTTATTAGACTGTATGAGTAAAATATTTGAAAATACCCTAATATAAAGATTTTAAAACAATGCAGATCTGAGTAAAATAATTCAAGAGCCTAGCACACAGTATCATTAACATGCTAATTAAAATAACTGAAGATATTAAAGATGGATTTAATAATAAAGAACAACGATAAACAATACAAACTGTATACAATAGAAACAATACCTTCCCAGATGCAGAAAAAGCTTTTGATAAATTCTGGCTCCCAGGAATAATATATAAATTAATAAACTACAACTTTCCAGCAACTTATATTAGCTTACTACTTAAATAGTAGACATTTTTACGTAACATTAGATGGAGCAGACTCTAACACTATAATAGGATCAGCAAGAGTACCACAGGGGTCGGCAAAGTCCCCTTGTCTGTACAGCATTTACACAGCAAACATCCCAATAACAGACGCAAACACTAATGCTAATATTCAAATGTACAAAGACGATACAGCAATAATAAAGCAACACTACCACATTAAATTTGCATTAATAAACCTATGGAGACAACTAACCATCCTCTAACAATGATACACGAAATGGTGAATCAAAGTAAACCCAGGAAAATCAGAGACAATAATAATTACCAAAAAATTACCAAAACCGAATGAATTAATACTTTTCAATAAAAAATCTTGTACGTTAAAAAGGCTAAATATCTTGGTATAGCGATATATTAAAAGTTTACTTGGCAACCACGCATATAAAATGCAGGATATGAAGCACTGGAAAAACTATATTATATAAAATATTTAACAAAAATAACTCTCCACATAAGAAAAAACTCCTAATATATGATCAAATAATAATCTCAGCTATGCTATGTGGATGTTAGGTATGGGTACATGCTGTAGATTTCATAATTAAAGACTTGCAAACCATACAAAATAAGTACTTGAGTAAAATAGCTAACCAACATAGATTCACTGCTGTTAAAACTATCCATGAACTACTATCAAATAAAATACATTAAAGAAATATTTGCAACATAAAATTAAAATTTATATAATAATATGGCAAATCATGACCATCCGAGTAGCAAATTCCTTGGTACTTTTAATCCCGTACATGTAAAAAAAATATTTATAAAACTTAATCTTTACTGAACGCAACACGAGAGAGAAAGAGGACTGCTAGCTGATTAGCTAGCTAATCAGAGAGCAGGGCGCTCCCAACAAAACTGGTCACTTTCTGCNAGTACAAAATTCTTGACAAATTTAGGAAAGTGAAAAAAAAAAAAAAAAAAAAAAGGAATTTGGCCACCCACCGCAGTTGTTTATGATGTTTTAACGGACTGTAGGTTACCCTTATTATATAGCACGCCACAATGTTTTGGCTTTTAGCGCCACGAGTTACTTAATTAAAGTATTTTCCAAACATATCACAATCACCACATATTAATGTAAAAAAAGAATAATTTGTTACGTATTTACTAACCTTAAATAAATTTAACACAAGTTTATCTTCACACTTTGTTATTGTTCAATTCTTATATAGGTTAAATAAAACATTTTAAGGAATTTTACCTGCATTGGTTTAATAAAGTTGCAAGCAAAAGGCAAGTATTCAAAATAAAACTGAATACTGGAACAGATATTTAAATTTTAGAATCGGTACCGGAACCGGAACAGATATTTTTTTGTTATTGGACCCATCCCTAATTAGTACATAATAGATTACAACACCATGTCAATACAAATCCCAACTACGAGTATATAGAATCAACTTCTATAAATATTAATACAAATCATGGCCACTTAACAGTCATCTCAGCACATCTCTCCTCAGCAAAGAACTTAATAACAGCAGACCTAGATAAAATAACCAATCAACCTTACCCATATCTTATTGCAGGAGATTTAAATTCAAAACACAAAGACTGGCACAGCAGAGTATCTAACATAAAAAGCAGAATATTACTTTCGCACTCACAATCCAACAACTATTTAATTTGCGCCCCGGACCGTCCCACACATTTCCCGTCTAACAGTAAATTTCAACTAGATGTAATAGATATCCTGTTGACAAATCTCCCCAACCCAATACTCAAATTGTGTCTCTTGGATGAATTAAGACTCCGATCACTTGCTCGTTTTCTGTAAAATTAGCACCAGTTTAGTAAAACATCCAAGACACAATACTTAGTAAATTTCCGCAAACAAACTGGGATAACTTTAAAGCAGATCGAGGAAATATTCACCATAAACAATATAGAAATGAAAAAGAAAAAGGTGTTTCAAAACACCATTAAAAAGGAATTAAAGAAAAATACTTCTTTCCTCAACAGCCGCCAATTCTTGCTGCAAAACCTCCTGTACATAGATATCTTATCAGCAGAAAAAAAGACACGAGAACTGATCTAAAATCAAAATATAACAAACTCAAAAAAGAACTTAAAAACAAGTTAGAACTAAGAATCACAAAATGGGAGACTTTGTTACAGAGCTCTCCGATAATATTCAAAGCATTTGGCAAATTTCAAAAATAATTTGCGGAAAAAAAATCTACTTCCATTCTAACGACTACAGGCCTAAAGTTAAAACCCAATAGACAAGGTTGAAGCAACAGCCGACTCACTAGCAGATCAGTTCCCATCAAACGACGACATCGAAGACCCTGACTTCACAATGGATGTATTACCACCACAACAAATTTTCAGAATGATAAAACTAAAAGAAAGCCTTGGTTAATCACTTTTAAAGAACTACTTATAGCAATTAACTCAGTCAAACTAAAAACGGCCCCCAGGGATGATAAAATTACATGCCAATTGATAAAAAAACTTATCCTACCCAGCACTTTGTGTTGTATTAAAAATATTTAACGACATCCTAAAATACCAATATTTTCCCTTGAACTGGAAACAGGCAAAAATAATAACAATCCCTAAACCAGTAAAAGACCCTTCACTACCATAAAATAGTCGCCCGATATTGCTTCTCAGCTCACTCAGCAAAATATTTGAAAAATTACTCCTGGTAAGACTTAATACCCATGCTTGGATAAAGATAATAATCCCTAAATTGCATTTTGGTTTTAAAGTAGAAAACACTAC
Source organism: Clitarchus hookeri (assembly GCA_002778355.1). Classification (NCBI taxonomy): domain Eukaryota; kingdom Metazoa; phylum Arthropoda; class Insecta; order Phasmatodea; family Phasmatidae; genus Clitarchus; species Clitarchus hookeri. The sequence continues at coordinate 79,679 of NQII01000063.1, read as the reverse complement.
TACACATGCACTCACTAATCTTATTACTGACACTGGAGCAGCAAATAATAATATAAAATATACAATCACAGTTGGATACCTGGCTGGCTTACTGCAAAAACTTATCAACTTTAAATTCCTAAACTACTACATTCTCCTACTTAACAGTTACTTCACTAACAGAGAATCTAATATGCGCACTCTACAAGCAGGGGTACCACAGGGTTCCACTTTGTCACCTTTCCTATATAACATGTATACAGCAGATATCCCTAGCAATTATGCAAAAGTTCAAATGTACGCGGATGACACAGTTATCTTTGCCCATGACAAATCGATAGATTATGTTCACCTGCATAGCCAACTTCAACTAGATGAGCTGAGACAGTGGCACGAGTGATGGAAAATTAAAATTAATTCGGAAAAATCACAGGCTCTATTCATTACAAGGAGAAGGAAACCAGTCAACCTTAAAATCCTCAAATACACCAACGCAGAAATACCCTACTCTACACACGCTAATATCTAGGTTTAATAATAGATGAAAAATTAAGACGGCATTCACAAATAAAAAAAATACACAAATCAGCAATGGCAAAATTAACACATTACACCCACTTTTAAAATCACACAGACTCCCCCTGCGACTCAAACTATTATTATACACTGATTTAGTCAGATCGGCCTTAATGTATGGTAATGAAATCTGGGAAAATTCTGCCAGTTTTAATTAAATCACTTCAAACAGTTTAAAATAAATTTTTAAGAGTACTTGGAAATGCTAATCTGTACACAAAAAACTCAGATCTACATGAAGCTCTAAATGTACCTCTAATTGGCAAAAAATCATTTCACTAAATAATAAATACGATAACATTACAATCCACAGTAACCCAGGAAATTAAAAAATCTGGTAAATACCTCCCGGCCACTAACACTCAATTAAATGGTCCTAAAATTCCCAGTTTACAAACTTAATAAAATAAAACTTAAATCCCCCAGCCTGCCGAAAAATCTCTGATCAGCTTGGGACGAAAATGTGGGCAGTTTAACAAAACTAGTTCGCGCTGCACAAAACACAGTGGAGGCGCTGGTCAGTGAGAAAACTCAGTAGTTGCTCTTAAAACTGCTGACAACTTGCTGTGGAAAATGACACGGCGCCAAACAGGGAGCTACTCCACAGTGCCGCTGCTTACGCATGCCCCAGGGGTTGCCTACATGCCGACTGAAAAAGCTAATGTGCTAGCCAGAGCTCTGGAAGAAACATTCCGCCCTAATGAGGGTGATGGGGATGGAGAGCATGATAGAGAGCTACAACAAACCCTGGCAGACATATTAGGTGGGGAAAACCCAGAGGAAACCATGGAAATAATTGCCGCCGAACTGATGACAGCCATGAAATCCATTCGCCGCAACACCGCACCAGGAGAAAAGACAAACCAATACATACTCATCAAACACTTCCCATATGAATTCATGTGCATTTTAGCTCAATACTACACCTTCATACTCCAATACCATCATTTCCCCGACAGATGAAAGCAGGTCAGGGTAGTGACATTCCTTAAACCAGGCAAACCACTCTCACTTCCCACCAGCTATCGCCCTATTAGTATGCTCTCCGTTCTCTCCAAACTTCCGGAGAGAATGGTGTATGGCAGGGTGCTGGCACACATTTCATCCCACCACATACTTCGTGACTGAAGCCATGAAATCTATTGAATATAGAATTCACACTGTCATCACGCTTCTAGACATAGAAAAGGGGTTCAACAGGGTGTATCATCCTGGTCTGCTATATAAACTCCACGAGTATAACTTCAGCCCTATCTCACCTGCTCCATTTCATCCTACCTATTATCACACACATTTCATGTCAGTATCGACGGCGAAAAATCTATGGTCTGCCAGGTACCAGCAGGAGTTTGTAATGTTGCGTTGTTGTTAGAACTTTCACACTATATTTATTATAATGCCGCACAGTTGAGCGTCATATTGCAATAATGCGTTTTACTTGCCACGGCTTGCTCAGTGTAGAATCACGAGACTCAGATAATTGAACATTATTAATTAAGAATGAAGAAGTTCCAAATTAGTTTGTTATGTACTTTGTTTATTTAACTATTTATTTAACACTCAGCACCACAGTTCACAGAAGAAGTCCAAATTGCAGAGTACGAACCTTACAGATAAATATGAAAGTACACAAAACAGCGTCACAGTGGTTTCCGTTTATTAACGTCTCATGAATATTAGCCCGAATAAAGAATAACTGCTGCTACCTCCCACACCGGCTGAGAAATGAAATAATACAGTCTAGTGGCCGATGTGGGGGTTCACGTCACACCCGATGCGATCTAGGCTATCATTGTACTCCAACGATTACTATTCTGACCTGCCCTCACGGGCGGTTGCCCCGAAGTACCTTCTTCCGACGACTGCTCGTGCAAGACTCTCAACGACTAAGACCCTGTAAGGGCGACAGCTAGACGCCTATATCCTACTGCCTATCCCCCCTCTCCTGTGATAACGGCCTGGCCACGTACGCTCTCCCTCGTTATCTAACTGCTCCGTACGAACTACTCCTGCGATAAGCGCCCGGCATCTGCCAGCAGCGTCATCTAAAACTGCACGTGGCCCGCGCTCAACACGACGTTATCGTAACTGCCGCGCCGTCAACAGAAACTAACTTCGCCGTCCACAAAAACTTGTTGACATATTAAAACTGCGCCGAAGGAACTAAAACTTGTCGACGTCGCTGTTAACAGAAATGAACTAATCTAATTAATGCTGATTCTTTACAAAACACTGAAGTTCGAAACGAAAACTGTAACCAGGACTCCTGATAAAAACGTAACCCGCAGACGTCCGCCCCTTAACCTACAAATGCACACGTCCGCCTGATAAACTAAGACGGGAAACTGGCCACCACTGCTTTAAACTGAAACACGATAAAAATATTACGAAGCTGTCCCAAAGCTTCACAAACACGAAAGAATTTTACACTTGAGTCCCGAAAAATTCAGAATATTGTGTCATTACAAGTTCCCCAGGCAGCATCCTAGGTCTGGTCCTGTTCAACCTGTACATCAACGACATGCCACGAGCTAGAGAGGCTCATATAGGCTGTTATGCTGACACCATCATCTTTGCATCGTCAATGAACAGAAATCAAGCCATAAGCCAAGTACAGGACGACATAGAGCCCTGGCAGGTGAAATGACGCATCAAAGTGAATGCAGCCAAAATGGAAGCCATTACATTCAGCACCTGACAAAAGAACCTGCCCACAAAACTACAGTTCTGTGGCCAGGAAATACAATACACCAACAAAGTGAAGTACCTGGGTGTAATTATGGACAGGAGACTGATTTGGAAGCAACACATTCATACTCAGCTCGCCGAAGCCAACTCTCGGCTAAGGGCAGCTGTTTCCACTCATTACCGCATTTTATCGCATATAAGTTGCACCATTATTTTCAAAAGGTGTTACAAAAAATAATATTTATCGATTATGGGTTGCGCTCATCGTTGTGATTGTACATCCTGTACAACACGGCCTGCGCCACAGATGGCTGATGCATGCGACCTTGGCAAAGGTCATGTGGAAGCTGTGTCCTTGCAAGTAAGTGGTGAGGCCAAGCGTAGCTACAGGCCTACAGCGCTGTCGCAGTGCGCCGCAAGTTTGTTGGACGTAGTTCGTTTGGAATGTACAGATATAGCGCTTGAGATGCAGCTTTGACTGCCGGAGTTTATATATTTATTGGAAAAATAAATAACTTATAAACATGTAATTTAATTTGAAGTGATATTGGTACGAGAAAATTTTTATTGGGCTTTCTTTTTACATATTTGAGATATTTTTAACGATTTATGTTAAAAGCAAAAACCTAACCATTATTTCTGCAGTTTATCTTTGAATGTTCTAAATAAACGTGCAAAATATAGAAAGGCATTTGAATACTTCCATTACGTATTTCCCTTCACAATCCTTAACAGAAAAAGAAATTTTAAAAGAATCAAATGAGATAAAAGGAATCGATTCTTGCCATACAATAACTGACGATTATTCTCGAATGCTCTCTGTGGAATGTACAGAGATAGCAGCACATTAGCATTGGTTCTTGTTTCATGTTGTGTCAGTGAAAAAGTGTGACAGAGTTTTGTGATGGAAAAGCGAAGTACCTACACCACATTTTTCAAAATGATAGAGATTTTGTTCACTGAAGAGTTTGGAAATTGAGCCGCGGGCCGTTAATTCTGAGTAAATGAAAAGTTAGTGCAGGGCTGGAGGAAGCAGTTCATTTTTTTTACTTATAGGTCGTACATCTAGTTTTCAATAAATTTTTTAAAAATAAAATGTGTAACTTATATGCTATAAAATATGGTAATCGCCATAGCTCACTCCGTACACTAAATGGATTAATCATTTATCATACAATCATTCGCCCCATCTTCACCTACGCCGCACCAGTCTGAGGAACAGCAGCTCGCTGTCGCATCCAGATCAAAGTACTCCCCATAATAACAGATGCACCCAGGTGCACACAAAACAACCAGATCCACAACGAGCTGAAAGTGGAAACAATACAGCAACACATACACAAGCTGGCCACGGAGCTGTATAAGAAAATCCCGACAGTAGAAAACCACCTGGTTCGTGAGCTGGCAAACTACGACGAAAGGCTGGTGAGGAGGCGGAAACGACCCAAAGCCCTCCTCCTCACACCAACAACTTGACAAGACATTACACAAATTTAAATTACTAACTCGGGACAGAGCCAATGTCGGCTGCAAATATGTCTATACATTATTATTTAATCTCACTCAACTGTATAACCTAGTATCACTATCAGCATAATGTATGCATGTATGTATGTGTGTGTGTGTGTGTGTGTGGATGTGGGTGGGTGAATGTATATGTATATTAAAAAAAAATGTTTATATATATATATATATATACACGTGCACAACTAGTGAACAGCCCCCTACACAAACCACAAATCTGCTGAGCTTCTGCTGGTTCTGTGTCAGCTATATATTGCCATGAGAATACTGGACACTGACATCATTCCACAACTTTTATAGCCGGTTAACATACATACAGATAACATTCCACAACACCAGACACTCGTCCACATCCCAGGGAGGCCCGGAGAAATGCAAACTAGGAGCATCTCACTTCTTGCCAAGCTTTAGCTGTGGCTATAGACCGCTGGCGCGCAGTAAAAACCCCGCAAGCCTTACATAAAAGACAGCTATCATGGGTCACCCCTCAAGAGCCAAATAGCCAAAACCTTACCCAGGCTCTATACAGGTAATAAACTGCCTGTAAAAGAGGGGAAAACCTGCGGCAAAGTGAGGCAAGGGTGCGGGGAAATACTGCATTCTCCAGACTGAAAACCAAAAACCTGGCTGCTCACGACACCATAAATGGCATCTGGGGGACTGGGGGGAGGGTCCAGTGGCTACAATCTCCTTCCTTCCACATGGCTGCGGCATAATAAGTGCTGCAGGCGTGTGGTGGAAGGAGAGGGGACCCTCGATAGCCAAGCGCAACATTATCACATCATCACCCATAAAATCATATACCATGTCCATTTATTTCACCAAAGTTCACAGTAAACCATGGTAAGTGCAGAGGCCATAAGGCCTAAGCACATTGACCCGCAAATATTAATGAAAAAAATTCTGTTAGGGGACAGGCCCCCTTAATTTTTTGCGATTTAATTCACGCTAGTCCTCATTCATTTATTCATTCATTGTGTCGAGCTTCTGCCTAGGTGCGAGGAGGTCGCTCCGCGCTCTCCCGCATTCACTGTTGCATCTTTGAAAGGTGACTGCTGTATTTGCACAGTGCTGCAGTGCTGTGTGAGATTTATTCTCCTTGTTCCAGCACAGCGAGAAGAAGTTTAATATATCTGTGAGAAGAGGACTGCTAGCTCGGTAACACCAGTTCCGGGTTCTTTTTAGAACTCGGACAAGGTAATATTGCTTAGCCAGGGACCATTTTTTTTAATAGTGGTTCAAGCGGCTGCCCTCTCCTAGCTGTGTTTCCGGTAGAGGGGAGCAGCCAGAGAGGCCAGTTTGTGGAGGGCTGTTTTTTAATACGTTTAACTAGGCCTTAAATTCTCAATTTAATTTCTTTTTCCCTTTCAACCCCCTACAGGGGGCTCCCACGCTATGGTCAACTCTTTCGAGTCAGCTAATGACGCCTCCCAGGAGGAAAGCGCGAAAAAGCGTAAAAAGGTCGCTGCTAGGCTTGCCCCCTCCACCTCCTCTGAGGGCATGGACGCCAATTCGTCGGCTGGTCTGGCCAATCAGGGCGCACCGCCACCATCCTCAATAAATTCCCTGATTTGCGCCCCCATTACGGTGTATTACACCAAAGAGTGTGACTACGCCACAGTCTGCCACCTTTTCCGCACTAACCTTCAGGTACCCACAGTGAATCGTGTGGTTCCGTAAGAAGTGCAATACGTGCCCAAGTCTTATGAAGACTACAGGGCAACCATCCGCCTCCTGGAGACACTGAAAATTGCTTCAGCGTGCCCATACCCTGAAGCTAATTGCCACTCAAAGTGGCAATAAAAGGCATTGAAAAATCCCTGCCAGTGAATTTTACCTGCGAAGAGCTTGAGGCTCTTGGCTTCCAACCTATCTCCATCACCCCAAAGTACTCCCTTCACAACAAGCAGCCACTCCACATGTTTATTGTGGAGCTGCCTAACTGCGAACACTCCTGCACCATCCGTCAGATTTGCGGCCTTTGTGGTCTGGTTATAAAAGTTCAGGACTACCAATGCCCCGACGGCCCTGCGCAATGCAGAAACTACCAGTGCTTCGGCCATTCCAGCAGGGTGTGCAGAGCCGCAGTTCGCTGCCGCCTGTGTGGTCAGGCAAGCGCACCGCACAGTAGATTGCACCTTGCCAGACAAGGATGGCGGGTCCCTCAGGCAGTGTGTTAGTTGTGGCAGGAACCACGCAGCCAACTGTAAGGGTTTTACCGCCTGCAGAAGAGCGCAGAAAGCGTCAGCAGCAGAGCAAGCAGTCACTGCTACCCCCTCCCCTCCTGGAACACAGTTTCCAGCATATACCACCCCCTGGGATAAGCCAGCCCACGAACAGTGGACTACAGTTCAGGGCTGAGGTTCCAGGCGCACACAGGTGCATAACTTTGTGCCAGAATACGCGCAAGGCCACCCCATTCCCACAGCAAATACCTAAGGTGTGTTGTCCTACAACGAGCTGCATTCTCCAGCTCTCGCAAACCCGCCGCGCCCTAACCGCCAAGTTCTAGCCCCCCCCCCCC
>NQII01000063.1:32468-72367 GCA_002778355.1 Clitarchus hookeri | reverse complement strand
ATCATCATCATTTAAGGGAAAGGCGAGCCACCAAACTAGCTGAAAGGTGGGAAAATATCCTCCACAGCAGACTGCCGCTCGTGAGCAGCAGCCAGCCGCCCAGCCCCCTCCCCTGGCCTTCAAACCCTCTCCCAATCAGGTGTCGGCCAATCAGAGTCCAGCTTCCGTCCCAAGACCAAGCCAGTGCGTCCAGTCCGGGAACTAATAAGGAGAGGAGCACTCCAGGCATCCCTGAAAACATTGAAACTGCCACTTTATTTAAAATGATAAAGTCCTGCCCCATTGCTTAAAGCACTCCAGCTCTAGTAGCCTGTTTCCTCATAGGTTTCTCATTAATGGTTCTCCCAAAGTCCTCCAATGAGTGCTACAAGGCAGGATACCAGTCTGCCCTCTAATAAGTTTAATTTAGTCAATAGTATTGCTTATTAGAATGCTAAGAGGCGTTAGGAATAAAAAAAAAGAGCTGACAGATTTTATTACTCAGCACCAGGTTCCTATAATAGCTATTAATGAGACATTTGCACCCACAAGTTAGATATTCAATCCCGGGATTTAAATGCTATCGTTTAGATAGATATCAGTATGGTGGCGGAGTATTAATTTTAATGCACCATACTATTGCTTGCACTCCAGCTAAACTTCTTGAACTAGAAACACTGGAAGCAGTGGGCATTAAAGTAAAACTAGATGTTCAACATGTTTCAATTTATTCTGTTTACTGCCTGCCATGACACACACTTTTACATGCAGATTTAAATAAATTAATCAATTCCCTGTTTTACTCACAGTTGGCGATGTAAATGCTAAGCATCACGAATGGGGCTGTCTCGAGCATACAGCCAATGGGAATAGCTTATTTAGGCACCAGGAGAAACATAATTATTGAGTTTATGCACCCAGCCAACTTACTTTTGAGCCAGCAGTAGCCAATCGGAGGGCCGATATACTTAATATTGTGGTAAATATAGGTCCTTATATGACCTTTGAATTAGAAGTGCTCCACGAATTGGCTTTGGACCATTATTCTATCCGCATGTTCTTCAAAGAAGTTGAAACAGACAACATGCTAATTCGCAATATTAAGGATTATAAGAAAAAGGACTGGCCTGGCTTTAGGGAATACCTGGACAAGGAAATAAATCTGCCAGCTCATATTAGTACTCCCGTAGAATTAGACACTGCTGTCATACATGTCACGGCGCTAATTCAGACCCAAACTAGTCTATATGTCCCGGACGGAAAATACCGCGCAGATACACTGCCTGAACATATCAGTGAGATGAACTCTCGCGCAAAAATAAGTTCCGAAAGCGCTATTCTCTGGTCCTAATTAGGCTAGTTAAAGCTCAGATTAATGAACTTAGAGGACGAATTGATACTGAAATTAGAATCTGGTAAACTGAAATCTGGAATGAGGTCAGGCAAATTATTAATTGTATGAAGCCACATTAAGCACCCGGGTTCGACACCCTGCAGGCCATAGTTTTCAAGCAACTGCCTGACAGTATACTTGAAGCTATAGCCGAGTGCATTAAAGCAAGTTTTAATATTGCACACTTCCCCACCTCCTGGAAATGTGCCACAGTCTTTGTATTTCCCAAACCGGGCAAAGACCCGAAACTGTTACAGAATTATCGCCCCATCAGTCTCCTCAGTTCGCTCTCTAAGATTCACGAGCACATTTTATTGCAGCGCCTAGAAAATCACATTTGCGAAGTAAATATTTTTCCTAATGAGCAGTTTGGCTTTAGGAAAGCTCATTCCATCGCTCATCAGATTATCAGAGCACATTACTAATACATTTAACTGGCACCATTACACTGTTGCAGTATTCTTAGATGTCTAAAAGGCATTTGATAGTTTTCCACGCAGGGCTACTTTATAAATTATATGAGAAAAATTTCCCCGATTATTATATTAAATTATTACTTTCCTATTTGGATAGGCACACGTTCACTGTATCAATCGAAGTAGCGACTTCAGATAAGAAAATAATTAGGACTGGAGTCCCACAGGGCAGCATATTTATACCCATTATATCCCACTCCCCCCTTAATTTAGGAGTTTATGCTGATTACACTGTAATCTACACGTGATCTCGCAATGCTAAACTTGCCACTCAGCGCGCCCAGGCACAGCTCTATGAGCTTGAAAAATATTTTCGCCTGTGGAGAATTAAAGTAAACATGGGAAAATGTGAGGCGGTAGTCTTCACTCGTCGTAACATTCCTCCCAATCTGCCACATCTCACTCTCTTTGGAGGGGATATTCAATTTAAAGAAGAGGTGAAATACCTCGGCCTTACTATGGATAGAAGGCTGACATGGCAACGCCATGTGGAAGCCAAGAGAAATCTTGCTTATGTGCCTATAGCAGCTCTATATCCTCTTATATCTCGTGGCTCTAGTTTCTCAAAGAAAAATGGGATACGATTATATCAGTCAGTGATTCGCCCCATTATCACTTAGTCAGTGCCAGCTTGGGTCTACTGTGCACAAACATTTTTTAATTCATTGCAAGTGTTGCAAAATAAATGCCTCCGATTGGCCGCAAGTACACTCAGATATATCTCTATTAGATGATTGCACGCAGAATTAAAACAAGAAATGCTGCAAGAGGTAATTTGGAAGCAGACGGAACGTTTTTATGAATCAAACGAGGAACATTCTAATTCTCTCATAACTGCCCTTGGGGAATATGATATTGACGAAACTCAGCGTTATAAGCGCTCCACGTCGCTTCTAGCTCACAGGACCACATATCCCTGTATGTAACACACTGCAAGGCCAAACATGCTAGCATCAGCGCAGCTTTTTAAGGTAGACATTTATCTTTAGGTTACTTAATTTAGCAAGCTGCTATGTCTCAACATGCAGTTTTAGATTAGTGTGAGGAGTCCTAACAGGACCACTCAGGGGAATATTTAGACTATAAGATCAGGTTTCTAGCCTTCAATAAAAAAAAAAGTGCACATCCTTGTGGACTTAGATTAAGTAATAGGCTGTTTAGGTTACAATTAACTCTCTTTTCCTTTCAGGCAAATTACCGTCGTATTTTGTATTAGTAAAAGCCGGCTAGTGTTGACTCTGCTGGCACTCACTGACAGCTTATTCTATTTTTCTTTAAGTTTTCAGGATTTGCTGGGGATTCGGGGGGAGAGATCAAATAGCACCACTCCCCCCACCAGGGTGATGTGCAAGCACCACTCTGATTAGGGCAGCAATAAACAAAATTCAAATAAGTTGTCTCGCCCCCTCTCAACTAGTATTTTCTCTAGTCACTAATAAAGAGCATGGTTTATACCAATCTGTCTCCTGTAGCATTTTCTGTAAATGAATGCCAAATTTTTAATTTTTTTCCTGTCAAAATGGTTTTTATGGTATCTATGCCGGTTTTTCCCATTCTCTTCTTAGTTATAGTAGTTTAGCTATAAGTACTCGGAGGTTGTCATGGCCGAAATGAGGTCATGGCAACCCAATCCCTTGCTGCAGCGATGCATGTCTCCTAGCATAATTTCCTTCCCTTGTAGGCGTATGGGGCCTAGGCCTGAAACGCACTTAACTCCCGTCCCTACCGCGGGCTCATACATAACACTTAGTTTTAGAGTAGGTTAGAAAATTAGTTCGTGCTAGCATGAGCCGAGCTGTCGTGGGGTTAACACCGTGCTCGTGGCTGCTCTCTCTCTGGGATCTGCCCGCCCCTTGGGACCAGCAAGGGCGAGGGGCTTCTGAGAGTGCGGTGGTACTATGGCAGCTTGGGTGCAGCGACTACTCCGCAACTCGATGCATCCCCAGGTGGCAGATAGCAGATCCCCAGACTCTGGGGAGGCTGGGAATACTCAAATACCAGCCCGTGGACCAACTGGACGGTGCAAAAGCTCTGTCGTCGTGGACTCCAGGAACCTGGGTAGCTCAATACAAGATGGCGAAGCGCATCGTGCTGGAGACAGCCCAACGATCATGACAGAAGGAGGGGGGAGGGATATCAAGGTGCTGAAACATGCGAAGTATAGTGCAGCGAACCTCACTGTTTGATTCTGCGGACTGCGGAAGTGTGAGGAATGGAATGCATCGAACCTTGGAAGCATCCTGACGTCAGCCTTCTCTCCTGGGCCAGCGGATTCGCCACCATCAATGGTAGGTCCCTGATGTCTCGCTGAGCTATTTTAATAGATGACCAAGATCAAACGACTATTTTGGAGAATGGGAAGGGGGTGGCTCCCAGCCTTCACCCACGGCGTGGAGAACCTGATGTCGGTGCGGAAGAGCGAAGATGGAGTAGGTGCCATGACCGAGTTGCCCAGTTTTCCGATGCACTCGAGAAGAAGCAGGGGAGCCCTGCAATTAATTGGTGCTGTCAATGTTATTGTGCTAGTTCGCCTGCACAGAAATATTGACAGCAGCTCAACCTCAAGGGCGCTTGCGCCCACAAGCACCGCCCCCTCTCTTCTAGATTTTCAACTTTACATTAAAGCACATGGAATCAACACTAGCTGTCTCCTGTAGCATTTTGAATAATACATGAACATGTCTGAACTTCTTTCCTGTCGGGAGGGGTTTTTACAGTGCCTATGCCAGTTTTTCCCCTCCCTCTTCTTAGCTATAGGTACACTTAGGGATGCAGTTCATCGCCCCAATTGTGGCAGTGGCTACCTTAATCCCTCTCTGCCACAATGCACGGCCCCTTGCATACAATTTCCTCTCCTGTAGGCATATGGAGCATAGCCCTGAGATGCATTTAGCACCCATCCCTGCCTCGGACGTACACTTAATACTTGGCAATAGGGTAGGGTAGGAAAAAAAAAGTTTGCACTAGCATTGCGCCAGTCATTCTGCCCGTAACTCTCACTGTGAACACATCCCCCTTCCCCCCTACCCGAATCATTTAACAAGCAGTGCGTCTCCAAAAATCTTAGCAATTATAAACACAATGACTTACTTCTGAAATAACTAAATATTTACATAACTTCGGTCATATTGTTTAACTAAAGTAAATACTCACTAACTACAAATTAAATAATTGTCATGAACATTGTTTTCACCCTCACTACCATTTCATACTTGGACACACCCAACCAGACCTCGCGTTTTTTAGTGTCACTGGATTTGTATTTGGCACTAGAATGCACTTTTAACATACAAAACCTGGCCGAGGACCTAAAATCCTTGTCCAGGTTTTTAACATAACCTGCTTTTTCTAAATTACGGCAAAAGTAGTAGAGCTATTTACACACCTAAGCAGCGGCTTCACTGCAGCCTCCCTCCACGCCATGTGCTGTCAGGAGGGTGGGGGGCATTATGGGTACCGAGCTTGTTGGGGAAACTCTGCGGGTTCCTTATTGCAGCTGCGATGGGAAACTTCTGCAACTACAAATTGTTATGGTGCAGTGGGCAGAAAAAAAGGCTAGCCTGTCCTAACCCACTGTATTCTAATGACATCACCATTGGGTGGTCAAGGGCCCCTCACGGGGCCTGAACTACCCCCGCTCTGAGCTTCTGCATTGATGAGAAACAGCAGCACAATCTGCGCTCCGTGTGTGGAATCGCCCACAAAGGCAGGCAGGCAGTACCATTAAAAGACAGGACAAAGCAATAAGGAAATGAACACATTGCAAAAAAAAACAGGCACTCGGCTGTATGGAACAGTGCAAAGTAATCCAGAAGCAAATTGAATTACGCAAACAAAGGATGGGACCTAAACACACCAAACAAACACGAGAGACTAGGCAGGAAAACTGGGAAAACGGCAAGTAAACATTCAGTCAAAAGATGAATTCCCTCCCCTTCAACCACAGAAAAGGCAGACTGAACAGCGAAACACTCGCACGGAACCAGCAACCCACGCAACAGCAAAGGAAAAAATCACAACAATAAGGAAGAAGGGACAACAACACAACAGAAAATACGGCCATGTTAACAGAAATGCATGAACTGACCGCTTTTCTGCGAGAAACACACTTCGTAACCCTAATGGACCCCTTTAGGCCCATAATCAAAAAGGCGAAAGTCATCACAACACTACAGGAGGAGAAGCAGATGCTGCTTCTCACAGCACTCGCCACTTTACCTTATTAAACAAACAAGTAGTTTAGAGCAACACTAACTTATACTCAAATAAAAATAAAAGAAACACTAATAAACACATAAAAAACCACAGTAAATCGTAAATTCTTAACACATTATCTACACCTTTTAGTCTCGGAATTGCACAAACTAGACACACAAGCACACTATTTCAGGGGTCAACTGCGTGGGTTCTCGGTCAAGGAGACCTGCCCCAACTCAACTCGAGAACCAGGCCATGGGGCACACACACTGGTCCAGGAAAGAGTGATCAATGGGGCAACTTAACACTCAATCGTAATAATCATTACATAATTCACTGTATATATCACTTAGATTACATAGCAAATACTGTACAAGTCGTTTACCACTAGTAGCAAATATAATAAAAATAAAAATCAATCATATTAAAAACCATATATAAAAAAATTTAAAGTTAATAAAAACTATAAAAAAATACAATAAAAACACAAATATAATAAAATGAAAAAATAAAATATTAACAAAACAAAAAAGAAAACATTACATATATATATATATATATTATTTACACAAAATGATGCACCAAAATGATAGTCTGTTTCAGGTCAGGAAGATAACAGTATAGCACAGTACAGGACGGGGAAGTGTACGGACGGAGCCTTGCTTTGACTAGCATCCGAACTAATAGATTCTGGTACCAAGGGCACCTCTAACATAATAATAATAATGCATACCTGCCAACTTTAGAAAATCATAATTAGGAAGATTTTGTAAACACAATAAAATAATGAAATTTATGAATAAAAATTACACTAAACAATGCAGGCTTACCATACATACAACCACTTAACATCAAAAAGGCCCATTACGCTTTACTACACCAATAACATTACTAAAAAACATACGAGGGTTATTCGGAAAGTAAGGTCCGAATCGCAGTAGCTAATCGAATGTTGCGCAAACGTTGTAACGTGCATGCGCACCGACTCCCGGCATGCCTTGCTCATCAAATGACGCCATTTGCATTGGTATTGTTGCAGTGTGCTGTTTACAATGTCAGTTCAAAATGCTTAAAACAATTGATCAGCCCGCCGACTGTGAAATACGGTAAGTGATTCCGTTTTTGACAGCAAGGAACGTTTCAGCAGCGGAAGTTCGACAGATAAGTCAGGTGTATGGCCCCAATGCGATGAGTGACAGCAAAGTGCGTAAGTGGGTGAGACCTTTCAAGGATGGATGGGAAAATGTCCACGATGAACCACGATCAGGCCTGACCATCAGTGATCACAGAAGATTTGGTCAAAGCCTTGAACGAAAAGATTCGTGAAGACCGGCGATTCACAATTTCAACTTTAGCATTGGAATTTCCGAATGTGGGCAGTTACAGACTGGTTATCCTCACAGGCGGCAGATGTCTATGACTTAGGGACACAAAAGCTTGTAGAACGTTATGACAAATGTTTAAACAAATATGGAAACTATGTAGAAAAATAGAGAAACCCGCAAGGAATTAAATAAAAATGTTTTTTGAAAACATTTGTGATGGTTTATGTTTTATAAGAAAACGGACATTACTTTAAGAATAACCCTAGTAATATGTTAATATTTTATCACCTTTCCACTTTCAGTGGAATGTGAGACAAAGCATCAGAGCACAGCAATTTTAAAGATGTAACTAGTGCCCGTANCACCTTTCCACTTTCAGTGGAATGTGAGACAAAGCATCAGAGCACAGCAATTTTAAAGATGTAACTAGTGCCCGTAGCTTTCTCTAAGACATCTGCATTGCGTTGTTAGCTTAATTAGTTAAATTTGCACTAAAATAATGAACTAAAACTATCTTCCCACTTAAGTTACAGGACTATGGAGTCATACAACTATTATCTATTTTTGCTATGTTGTGTTGTATTCTGCTACTTATGTTGAAATGGAACACTGTGGTTTTAAAGAAGCAACTGTGGATTCCTTTAGGAATTCTGCAATAAAATTTTGTTCATAACATAAGCCTGATTTCCTGCATTTCAAAACCAAAATTGATTCTATAGTGTTATTAGACATGGAGGATCTGAACTGGGTCCTGTGTGGAATGGACAGGATGGACAACATTATTCTACATATTCTATTGTATTTTAAAATGCCATCAACACCACGAATCCTGGATAACTTGGTCCACTTAACATAATCACTATCTCCTGTTGCACTAAGGGTTGAAATGTCGTATATCTGAAGAGTTGAAAATGTTTTTCAGTTTCGTCCATAGCTACATCCCTAGTTTCACCTTCTTGTACAGGCAAAATCAAAGGAAACAAATCCACAAAGTAGCGAACAGAAGAAAAGTTGGCATTGTCGAGATTATTCACTCTTGCCACAGCTGCATTTTTCAAAACCTCATTTTTATGGGGAATTTGTAAACAATATAGTTACATGCTGTAACAAAATAAGTCCTGACAGATGCAAAGAAAACTACTTTTTACTTTTATTCAAATGTTTTCACAATGTTTGATNAAAATAAGTCCTGACAGATGCAAAGAAAACTACTTTTTACTTTTATTCAAATGTTTTCACAATGTTTGATGCTTTACTTGCTATTACTATTTCAGTGTCGTCTTTCTGATTCTGAATAGAGTGATAGTTCACTTCAAATAATAAGCAACTTTTCGCAGTTTTTGCTTTCACAAAACTTGATAGCAATGTTTTCACAAAATCAAACAACAGTTCTCTCAAAATATGAATGTGTGGAGATGTTGACTGAAGAATTGCATTCAGTTTTTCAAATGTTGGGAGGACACCTAGAAGAAATGCACAAAATGCTTTATTTAGGTCGGAAGAAAGTATACTTTTTCTTCCAGATTTACAAAAGGACTTGTATTCTTCAGAATCGGAGCATCACTGTTTGCTGATGTCAAAGCAATTCTATTTTTGCTGGAATCAGTAGCAGAACACAAATTCTTCCTTTTCTCATTTATGTGCTTCTGACATCACATCAGAGGTTGAACAGGATGATGGTAGTAGTTTGAGAATTTTTTAAAGACGTGAGACTCGAAGATAAATGTTTCTCATTTACAACCTCTCCCGTAAAGAAACTAAGGAATAGTTCCCACTGTTCAAAAATCCTCAACAAACTTCTTCAAAGAGAAAGCCATCTTGAACAGACATGCCTGAATATTTTCTTCGCTTCTATATCATGGTGCTCTTGAAATTTTTGTAACCTTTCTTTTCTTTTCAACTTTTTTCCAAATAACAAAAAATGTCCAAAAGAATGTAGCAAAATTTTACTGGCAAACCAGATACAGCCTTTTCTGCAGATAAATTTATCACGTGACAAATGCAACCAATCACAATAAGCCCAGGATGTTTCTCTTTCAACACTGCTGCACCACCATTTTTTATGGCCAACCATTACAGCTGCTTTATCCCCAGAAAAAGCCACTCAGTGTTCAAAAGGAATGTTATTGCATTCAAGCAATGCAAGCACTAAATTACCTATATTCCGTCGAGTAGAATCTCCTTCCAAGGCAGGGGTAGAAGGAACAGAGTTCACAATTTTCTCCTGTGCATCATTGTAAAACGTCACTACAATGGGATACAACTTTGAATTCGTGTCATTGCTTCCATCAGTTGAAACAGAAAACAGTGCATTATGCAAACATTGTACTACACTAGATTTTGCATCAGAAGCAATTTCCTTGACAATTGCTGAGGTTTTTGTAGAACTACATCCACACTTCTTTGCAATTTCTGAGTCTAGAAACTTTTTTTTAGTAGCAAACCTGCATGATCTGCGGCAGTTAGGGGAATGTTGTGCTCTACCAAAGAAGAAGTAGATAAGCATTCTGCTCATGTAACGTCCGAATCTGCATTTCCAGGTTTTGCAAAGAACTTAGAAATCTTCTGATTTTCTTCCTGGCACTTATGTTGGCGACATGCTTTGCGCTTTTAATGTGTACACTTATATCTGTTTTCCCAACGTGTGCAATGTTTATGTTGCATCGGCATATAATATAAAAGCCAAACCTATCGCCCTTATATGATTTTATAATACATGGAAACTCTACACTGTATGATTCCCGGAATGTCTGGTAGTAATACTNCTATCGCCCTTATATGATTTTATAATACATGGAAACTCTACACTGTATGATTCCCGGAATGTCTGGTAGTAATACTCATATTTAGTTTTAAACTTTGCAGAGTCGACAAGAAGTAACCTATCAAGACCTCACAAAAACAAGGCCAGCAAGAGATGTAATACATACCACATGCTACATTGTAATCACAGTCCATACGTAGTTACATACATTTTTTATTGCACACAGTATTAAAATCCTAAATTAAAACTGTTCACGGTAAAATCAATGTCCACACGTACTCGTATTCACAAACTAATCCGATAGCTATCAAAAAACACCACACACAAAAAATGGAACTCCAACAAACAATAAATATGCGAAAACCGATTGTCACCCTCTCGTAAAGTGATCTCTTGGCTGCAAGCAAAATCAGTACTGTCACAACACTACGATTTCAGTGTTTTATCGTAAAATAATAACAAAAATTTTTTTTTACTGAATCAACCAACTAAAAATTGGAAGAATGCATGTATTTCCGGGAAAAAAATATATAGCAGCTTTTTTCGGAAGAATTCCAGAAAAATCGGAAAGGTTGGCAGGTATGTATGACTTTTTCCTCCAAACAGGTTTGAAACTTCAGTGCTTAGGCAAAATTAACAATAACCATCAGTCCAGTGTACATTGGAAACCGAGATCGCTACATTATTAATAAATAAATACCAAGTGCCTACAGGAAAAATGAAAAGGAATGACTATGCTGCCATTCACACACTCATCTAACAATTAACCATTAAGGAAGCGCATTAATGCAATTTTAGAGACTGTACACATAAGTAGACAAATGGCCATCTGACTTTGTAAATATTGCATACTACACACAAACACTACATGAACACTAACCTTACAACGTATTATCATAAGTAAGGTTACAGTCCTGACGTCCCGAGCCACACTAGTCAGGAATAGGAAAGTACAAACTACCTGCAATCAATAACATCAAGAAAGGAAACAGAAAATAAGGAAAATAGAAAACAAACAGAAAAGGTAAGAGGGACAAAACAGAGTTTTCTATACACGCAACCCGGTCCGAGACGAACAAGTGCTGGGATTGCCCCAGCTGCAGGCCAACCACGACCAGGATGCCAGCAATGATGGAAAGAGGAACGGAAATACTGTAACGAAAACATAAAAGGACAACACAAACATAAGAAACTGAGCAATTAGCTAGCAGACCCGTGGTGTAGGCAAAGAATTAAGCAAAGAGCTTGTAAAATACGTGAAATTACAATACACACACCTGCACAAAAATGTGTATAAAACATAAATTGAAAGGTAACAGCACCCGCCAATCATGGTTAACAGATACCGGGTATCTGCAAGCAAAATAAAAAAAATACAGGGCATACAATTATAAAATACAATACTCGCACACCACCAACAACAAACTGTAAATATGACATCGCAAACCCTAGTTTTAAATGCAAGAACACAAACTAATAAAAGAACAACAGTCCAGTTTACATAATAAAAAGGGACCAGCCGCACACAATCCAAATGTTATGATAACACGAAACTAACACGTACGGATTACCAAAATAGCAACAAAAACACCACATAAGATTTTCTGAGCACAAAAAACAAAAACATACAAATACCAATGTGTTTGCAAGCTCCATGCGACAAACGTACAGCTAGTGCAATGAAGTATCAAGCGGAAAACTCGTAAAGGTAATGGAAAATGCCATTTACACGCCCTCAGCGTTAGTGTGCAAACAAAGGCGCTCTACAAACCAGGATTTGTGACCATGTGCAGTCGCATATAAACCATACGTTAAAACGAACAATTCATTACTTAATTAACAACAAACACGCTATTAGGAGACGGGTTGAAAGGCCACAGCAACTTCCAGTCAAGTGGAACAATTACCAGTGATCAGTAGTAACTGTTTAAGGAAATACTACGCAGTCAGTCAAACACATGTCTTACAATAAATTATGAAAATTACCTACCAAACCCACAAGTGAGTAGCATTAACACAAACAAATAGAATGACAATCAGTCCAGGGTACATAAGTAAACAAACTGCTATCTGATGAGTAAATATTGCGTAAAGCACACAATGCAAATGTGACGTGAACACGAACCATACAACCCATAATCATGATTAACATTATAGACCTACGGTTCTGAGCCACACCAGTCGTGAATAGGAAATGTTAAGATTATTTAGGACAAATAACATTAGAATAAGTGTGTGCGAGGAACCAATAAAGCAGAAAACAAGGGAAATCGACATGAGAAAAGGACCAAAAAATTAACAAATTGCCACGCACCTGGGAGGTGCGGGATTCTCTTGTCAGTCCGGGACGAAAGAATATAAACAAGAGAAATCTGCCTCGCATCAAGCTCCGATGCTGAGGACAGGCTCTCAAAGGCCTAGCCTGTGCTCTCTTCAAGAGTACAGGTCAGCCATCGGAGCTAAGGTTGTAGAGTAGTCGGTAACAACTCGGCCATGAGGTACCAGCACATCGTCAGAGCCTTTATCAAGGCATGACAAAATGCAGCCCCAAGTCCGATTCAGATACGGACAAAAAAACACTGCTAACATCTGCACAGGAACACACACTCGCACAAACACTAACCACCAATATTCACAGCCAGCAGAAAAGCGCCATAGACACACACTCAATGGGAAAAACAACGCAAATAAGCACACCAGAGAATAAGTGTCTGGAGGGCCTTACCAGCACCCACATGAGTGCAGGTGGGGCAACCCAGTCCCAGTCTGACGAGGGAGAGCTCACAGATGAGTTTGTAAACATCACCAGCGGTTGGACAGATGGTGACGGGAGCAGACGATCCAGTGTCTCGTCCAAAAACATTAACTGACACCGGGCGATGCACTCCTCCTCCGAGGTGACCTGACAAGGAGGGATTTATCTCACCCAGAAAAAAAAACAAGTTTCAAAAGAGAAACTACAAATGACAGAGGAAGTGAAAGAGCTGCTCATTAAGAGCAGGTTCGAAATCCTGACAGAGAAGGTCGCAAAGGAAAGGGAAGAAAATCATGCCTCATCACAAACAACTTACAAATACAGGCCTGTACCAAAAGTGGCCCAGCTGCTCTGTCATAATGGAATAAGTTTCCAAAACACACTCACTCGGAGGCGAGAATTGAAATTTAATTTTTACACTCGGAGGCGAGAATTTAAATTTACTTTTTGCACTCTGCCAGACTACGAGAAGGCCCTGCACCTGCTAGAAGACACCACCCACCCTGATGAGAAGCCCCAAAGAATTGTCATCAAAAACATGCCCGGAAGGAGGATTGACGAGGAAACTCTCCGCGATGGTATTATCAGGTGTGGGTTCAACATACTGGACCTCCACTAATTCAAGCATAAATCCCGCCACAACACACCTGAGAATCCCGAATATGTGCAGACAGTTACATGATCTGTAACAATACAGAACACAAAGCAAGACTTTCTCATTATTAAGAGGCTCTATTGTATCGCAGTTAACATAGAGCCTTACTAGCTGCGACCGGAAAATGTGCCAAACTGCAGTCAGTGGGGCACACATCCAAACAATGTAACATGCGCCCAGTATGCATAAACTATGCGGGCCCGCATAAGCACACAGTGTGTAACATGGACAGAGATGTTCAGCCCCTGCGGTGCGCTAACTGTAAGTAGAAGGGACATCGTGCTGCGGACAAAGTTTGTAGAGTATACAAAAACATCATACAAGCTAGCAAAGAGAATACAGTAATACATGTCTGCAGTTCACGCAACACGCACCAAAACACACAGTTCCTGCAACTGCGCAACTCACAGCGAAAACACAAGCCCGAGGTGCAGAAGCCGACCCAGCCAGTGTCAGTTTCGGCCGGGGAAGGCACCTCCTGGGGCAGTCAGGCTGAAAACAGCAGGACTGCAGCCGGCGGGTCCTCTCGGGGTGCTCTGGGCGTTGGGGAGGAGAGGCCCTGCCCCTTGGCAACGAAGACAGATGACCACAGGCTACCACAGCAAGCAATCAGAGTCCGCCTATCTTAGAGACACCATAAAAGCCAGCCCAACTGGATAGAGATCTAGGTGCCACATTACATGACCTTCGGGAACTCGCACAATTACTTCACGACATGCACTTTGCAGAATGAATTAACACACATGCGACTATATTTCGGCCCCCATCAGGGCAGCACAAATACTTACTGACAAGAAATTACTGTTGCTACAGGCACTAGCTACTCTCCCACAGTAATGGCTAACATTAAAACAGAATACACACTAAACCTATTAAACTGGAATGCCTGCGTGATCAAATCGCATATGAACTACAACAAATAATAATATATGGAATTGATATAGCTTTAGTAACAGAAAAAAGACTCAGTAACCAGGACAAAATAAATTTTCCAGGATATGATATATATATACAGACTAGACAGGAATCACAGAGGAGGAACCGCTATAATAATTAAAAATGACATCCACCACCATCCAGTAAATATAATCACTTTAAACCAGATTGAAGAGACAGTAATAAAAATTAAAAGTAACCATACCCATATCCAAATGGCGGCTGCATATTGTCCCCCTAAATATAACTTAAATGAGCAAGATTTAATTAACATTATGGGTGATACAGAACACTTTTGAATACCACGAATCATAAACAGTAAAAATAAAGAATGGGACTACTTATCTAGCAATACAAATATACAAATAGAAGGATACTAAATAGACAAGCAGATAAAAATAATTATGTAAATTTTCACCAACTAAACCCACCCACTTAGCAGACATTAACAACAGACCAGATAAATTAGACAACATTCTCACCAATATCCCCAATTCTAACATAGAATGAGAAGTTTTGGATGAATTAGACTCAGATCACCTCCCAGTCTTTAAGAAATTAACACACACACAGATCTAATAATAAACACACAATAAAGTGACCAGTAACAAACTGGGAAGGCTTCCAAAAAGACCTAATAGAAAAATTTGAGACACCACCAGAAATAAATGATGAATTAAAACTAAATGTGCAGACAAATCTTTTTAAAGACATAGTAATGGAAATGTTAAAGCAAAACATCAAATACATAGATAAAAGGCAATACACAACAGTAAATTACCCAGAAGTAGATTATTTAACAGCCCTAAAATGCCAAGCAAGAAATAACTTTCAGAGAACATGAAATCCCGTAAATAAAACAGAATACAACAGTAAACTTGAAGAACTAAATGTTGAAAACTGGAGAGAAGCCACAAAAACGCAGCTCATAATCCAAAAGAAATGTGGCGATTAACCAAAGTATTAACAGGGAAATGTAAAAAATTAACTACCCCAGCAATAGAAATGCCCCAAGGTTATGTATATACTGGAAGGAATAAAGCTAACACAATAGCTGACAGCTGACACAATTCACTCAATCAGTAAATAATGACAAACCAATATAAAAAAAAAAAAAAAAAAAAAAATTGGAATATAACTATTCAAAATATTTAAAACACGTCCTAATAATAAATCTGGAGGCCCAGACAGGATCAAATATTAAACCCTAAAGAAATTACCAGTAAAAGCACTACAAAAACTCTTAAAAGTATATAATTCAATGTTCATACTATGCAGATTTCCACCAGCCTGGGAAAAACCTTGCCGAAACCTGACAAAGGTCCTACTAAACCAGAAAACAGACAACCAATAAGATTATTAAACAGTAAGAGTAAAATATTTGAAAAAGCCCTATTATACAGACTCCAAAATCATGCAGATTTAGATAAAATAATTCCAGATAANAGAGTAAAATATTTGAAAAAGCCCTATTATACAGACTCCAAAATCATGCAGATTTAGATAAAATAATTCCAGATAACCAATACAATTTCAGCAGAGTACCATACACCTCCTAATTAAAATAGTTGAAGACATATCAGATGAATCTAATAATAAAGAATAACGATATACAACTTCTTAGATGCAGAAAACTAATACACAAATTAATAAACTACAAATTTCCAGCAACTTATGTAAATTTATAAGCACGTCACTTAGATAATACACATTTTTACATAACATTAGATGGAGCAGATTCTAACTTTATAATAGCAACAGCAGGATTCAGCAGGGGTCGGCACTTTCCCCTTTTCTATACAGTATTTACACAGCCGGCATCACAACAGACGCACGCACTAATGCTAATATCCAAATGTACGCAGACGATACAGCAATAATGAAGCAATGGTAGCACATTAAATATGCATTAATAGCCTTGCAGAGAAAACTAACCATCCTTGAACAATGGTACACGAAACGGTGAATCAAAGTAAGCCCAGGAAAATCAGGGACAATAACAATTACCCAAAAATTACTGAAACGTAACAAAGAATCACGTACGTTAAAAAGGCAAAATACCTAGGTATAACGATATATCACAACTTGGCAACCGCAACTTAGAACAGGTGTGGATGAAGTTGTAAATATCTGTACATACCATTACTAGAGATATGTTGACAAGTTCTTTCATTTGTATGGTAATAAGTGTTGCGACCCATTTGTAATGCACAAGAATCCTATTTTGAAGTCCTTAAGGGAAATCACTGTGCAGTTGTCTGCTAAACATGAACATCTGAAACTTATACCAGGTAAGGCTATAGGTGCACACTGTTTTCAAAATTAGTGTCTGACAGAGAACAACACAACAATGATAGTAATTTTTAGCCAGAATGCACAGCTGTAGAATTGGTTAACCACACATGTGCTGCTCTGGATGAATCTCCTATTCGTTTACAAAGGTTTCCTCAGCGTAAAAGAAAGAATGGAGCAAAAGGTTGATAACCTATCATGTAAAATTAGAAACAAGTATTTCATTTTCCAATGATGTTACTAACCATGAAGAAATTACTCCAAATAATTTAGGTTACCTTGAATTAATTGAAGAGATAAAGGAGAAATTTGCACATGCTAGCAGATTTGATGAGAAATACAGAATTTTAAGATTGGTGCCAAAATGCTAGAGGATTTCTAATACCACAGCTGAGTTTATGTGCAGTGAATATTTAGTAAGAAATACAAGAACTGTAAAAGCAAAACATGGTGTGCTACCAAATGTTTATAACAAAAAAAGTGGAAATCGCATTAGTAATGAAACTGTAAAAGGTGTAACAGATTTTTATAAGAGTGATGATGTAAGCAGAGTCATGCCTGGTTTAAAGGACTGTATAACAGTCAAATCTCAAAGTGGAGCAAAGACAAAAAACAAAATTATCTAGTACTCTTTAATTTAAATGAAGTTTACTTGAAATTCCAAAAACTCATCCATGTATAAAGATAGGGTTTTCAAAGTTTGCATCATTAAGGCCCATGTGTCGAGTGCTAGATGGTGCCAGTGGCACATATTCTGTATGTAGGCGTCTACAGCACCAAAATGTGAAATTAATGCTGGCAGCTAGTGAGTAAAATGTCATACAAAGATTGAATGAAAATGATTGATTGTAATGATTCAAAAGAAAGTTATATGCTTTCACAATGACATAAATGTTCTGGAGTTGATGTACTGGATGGAGTCATCTGTGAGGAAGATGAGCTACCGAGTGAAATAAAGTAGAAACAATGGTTGTCAACTGACTGCTGTGAGCTTGCCACCTAAGTGAAATATATGGAAGAGTTTTTGATTGATCTAAAGAAGAAGTTGATAAAATTAAAAACCCATCACTTTATTGCAAAACGTTCATCTGAATTTCTAAAATAAAAAAAAATAGATATTACTTCTGCTGAGTGCATAATTTTGGAAGATTTCTCAGAAAACTATAATTTTGTGATGCAACATGAAGTACAGGCATTTCATTGCATTAAAGCACAAGCCACATTCCACCCATCTGTTGTATATTACAAAGAACGTGATTCTACAAACTGTGAAACTTTTTGTGTTGTCAGCGACTATTTGAGAAATAAGTGTTCACACCTTTCAGAAAGTTCTGCTTCAACATTTGAAAGACAAGATTTCCCAACTGGCCAAAGCGTATTATTTTAGTGACTGTTCAGCTGCTCAATACAAAAACAAAACAAATTCAAAAACTTTGTTAACCTGGTTATTACAAAGATGATTTTGGTCTGTCTGCTGAATGGCATTTTTTTGCCACATCACATGGCAAAAGTCTATGTGATGGTGCCGGAGGTACAGTTAAACATATTGTAACAAAGGTTAGTTTACAAAGAACCACTGAAAACCACATTTGTATCGCCACAAGAAATGTTCAAATTTTGTTCAAGCTAAATTTCTGGAATAACATTTGTCTTTGTGCCATCATAAGATAGTGTTTGTGAAGAGAAGTTATTTGAAAGAAGATTTCAAGAAGCTGAAACCATTGCTAATACAAGACAGTACCATGGTTTTGTTCCACTAGATGGAAATAATCTTGCTGTCTACCAATACTCACCATCACAGAACTATTTAGTGTTACTCATCACCAAACCACAACAAACCGTTTTGCCAGACCTGAACGATTGTGTGTGTTTTATCTATAAGGTGACTGGTGGATTAGAATTGTTACAAGCAAAGAAACTTTGGAGGGAGAAGAAGAGTACAAGGTCATATTTTTTCATCTTAAAGGTCCAAGCACTCACTTGAAACTAACAAAGGTGAAACAAGTGAATCTTTTAAGAACCACTTGAGGTAGTAACTGACAATGGAAGAACACACAACATAGCAACAAACTGAGTGAAATGTTATCAGTGATTTTCATAGAGAGAATGGCACATACTACACAGTAACATTGCTGCATAAACATGGAGTTTGTAAATATTACTATAAGTGTACAAACAGTGACTGTAAATTAGAGTGAAAATTGAATTGTGAATGTAAAAAAAGAAGATTCAAATGTAGACATAGCAGTACAATTTAATTGACTGGTACCAGAGATAGAATGAATTAACTTGTGCAGTATTAGGTATTTGTTATGTGTATAGCTGATTTTGATGTTTTGAGGTTACTTGCCAGCACTATTGGTGCACTATTCAACTAAAGCACAGGTCATTCACATTTGCATTCCTTTGACACACTTTAATTAATCACATTCAGAATGAAGTGGGATTATATAATGCACAATAGATTATAATAGACTACATTTAAAAATGACTGTTTTTTCAAAGATCCGTGTACTCAACAGGGGTGAAAATAAATTTGTAGAAATTGTGCCTTATAGCTATTCATCAGTTCATAAAAAACTCAAATTTTTATTTTGTCTCCCACAACTTTTTTTGGCTCAAAAACTGCAAACGTGCATTTTTTCCTTAAGTTGGAGACTATTTTTTTCTAGGAAGTAAGTCTTCGCCCAAATAACTTTGATATTGCACACTGTTCCACATGTAGACACTAAGCACGCAAAATATCAGATCTCTAAATGCAACTTTGGGGAAGCAGGGTGGGCTATAAAGTGGAGTAAAACAGTGATCTGAATGCTGAAAGCTGATGACCACCATCTTGGAAATACAAACTTCATTTTATAATATAAATATGCAGTGTAATAGTATCTTATGTAAGCTTTTAATTGCCACTAAAAACTCCACAATAAGTGACAAGAAGTTATGGCTAGTTGCATAAACCGCCTAAATCTGTGAAATTTGCTTACAATGTGAATGAAAAATGGCTACCATGATCCACTTGTAAGTAAAAATCTAAATTAATGTTTTTCTTTCACCTTGAGTATAGGGTAACATAAGAAATTGTTTTTAACAAATTAAAAAATGGCGCAGCTTCCATTTTTTTAAAAAAGTTTTATGATTTTTAATGGAATGACCCGTTCAAGTACAATTGATTCGCGAAACTACGATCTCAGGAATCCAAACACACTCAAAATTACCCTTTTTAATAACTACCATTTTGGGGGAACCATGAAAAATATAGTTAAAAAGGCAGGAAATTTGTTGCACATATTTTGGTTGATACACATAGTGAATCCCTCTGCAAGATCTGTAGTACAGTATACTCCTGATTTTGTTAATTAGGACCAACAAAAGACAAATTAACCAATTTATATATTAAAAAAAGACTGTTAAAGGAACTTACAAATTTTTACTGTAAATGGTTATTTGTGGTTAGGCTTACTTCACTTCAGTTTTCTCATAACACGTGACAAATGTTTCCTTAATATTTACTTCCACAACTAAAGCAAAAAAAAAAAAAAAAAAATCTTTCATGAAGCAATTTTGAACAAATACATTTTAAATACTGGTTGGTATACATTTTCACAATGCAAACAAGTAAAATTTTCATTAATAATACAACATGCACATTTTGAATACTGGTGGATGATACATCTCAAAAATATTCTTACCAACGATAAATCCATCGCAATTTTACAGAACTGTAAGAAGTTTGGCCTACCTTACGCCACACATACTTTCTGTCTCATGTAGGTTGGCGAGATTTTAACAGTTCCATGAAAGTAGCGCCAAATGTTTTACTTTTCGTTTATGTATCCTTTCGCCATCAGCTGGTGAGTCAAGTGGAGGCTGTATTTTTTATCAACACGCTGCCAATTAATGCACTTGCCATTTTACTGTAATGCTAAACAAACTTTAAGGTATTTATAGACTGACATCTGCCTAAAAAATTTGTAGGTTATAAAAGTAAAAATATATAACCTTGCAAAAAATTTAATCTTTGCAAACTCTTTTTTTAATTTATCCGAGACAGCGAATTTGGGTTAAAATTTGCAAGACGGTATTTGTAGTTCTTATCACACTTTGGACGTTACAGCTAATACATTAAGAATTGAAACAAAAATAATTTTGGGCATTTGCTTGACAACGCACTTTCATTCGCCAACTCGCCAACGACTTTGCAAAGCGGGCGGCAGAACAACATGGCGTGTANTTGCTTGACAACGCACTTTCATTCGCCAACTCGCCAACGACTTTGCAAAGCGGGCGGCAGAACAACATGGCGTGTATGGACGTGGACCTAACGATTACCGGCCCAAAGGAAATTAGCAGTAAACAATATCGCTGTACACTGAAATACAGGTTACTTTTAAAATTATACAGAGAATTCGCAGGAGAACAAAACTATTGGTATATGTTCATAAATTTGTTATTTTACACAAGAAAGCTATATTTTTCTGGCTGGTTAGTGCTTCCGGAGAGAGACAGATGGCACACATGGCATGACGCTACGCTTTTGGGAGCTGAATGAGTTTCTCAACAGATGGCAGCACTTGGTCTGCCTCCTGATCCAGTCTTTTTAAAAGTTGACTTTTCTCCTATTAAGGGCTATATCAAGCGTGTATGGAAAGCATGGATGGTGAGTGGGGATACGACGTGAAAAGAACTCCCAAGGTTTGAAGTTGTTTCATTTTAATACAAATTGTTTTAATGTGCATTTCATTTTGAACACCTATACAGTTTAAACAAAACTAAAAAATTTGTGAAAAACATTTATTGTGTAATTACCTTTTTTTTAAGATCAAGGAGAAGCAAAAAAAAAGTTAATAGAGACCCAGTTAAGGGACAGGTGGGCCATAATTAAAAATAGACACCATCACAACATGCCTCCCTCCACTAAGGTCACTGATGTTTCTCCACATGCTGTTGTCCTTAAATGATATGCCGAAATACGAAAAAGTAAACACAAAATTGGAAATTGATGAAGACTGGTTGAAAACTGTGGCAGAGATAGCCTACAGCAACAGTTTCTGTAACGTGATGTGCGTGGCCCCACGTAATGTAGCGAGTGGAGAGATTTGGGAGGCTCTTAACATAGAGGTCTTGAGAGCCGATAAGGGCAAAGCAAGGCGATATGGAACAGCACCAGAATGGAAAGGAGAGGGAAATGGGAGATCCCAGAGAAAACAGAAAACCCACTAAGCAACGGCATCATCCGGCACGATTCCCAAATGCGAAAATTTGGGAGTGACCTACCAAGAATCAAACCCGGTTCACATAGGTGGGAGGTGAGAAGTCCGACTACGACACCACCGTGGCCCCTTCCCACGTAATGTAGTCTAAACAATTAATGTCGTCTTCCACCACATGAGGAATTCCCTTAAAGTGTACACTATTAAACCCACTTCCTGTGCAACGTCAAATATACATGCCACCATCCCTGAAAGGGTTAAGCTGATGGTAAACATATTTCCAGTAATGTGCTTCAAATCATGGATAATGACCAGGACATTTCTAGAGTACTGGGACACATAAACACTGCAAGGATACCTAATAGTAGTGGAAATAGGATATGTATCCAACTTCATTAGGATATGTATCCAACTAATTAATTCATATTTTAATATCTCCTGGCTTAAATACCAGTCAACTTTGAAAGAACCATACAAACTGTCAGAATAGTGATAATATCTAATATCTACAGTACAATTCAAATACAAATTAGAGGCTACATTTTACTATCTGGAAAATTATAAAACAAAATTAACATAAGCCTGATTCTTTTCTTCATTACAGTGACCTTGAAATGACCATTCTGACAAACCATTTTATTTCCTATAAATAAGAACATGTTTCAATACAAAATTACGGCTTCTAATGGTTTTATTTGTTCTAGTTACATTTGAAGAAGGCCATTTATAGGTTTACAATGACATTCAAATTTTGTAATGAATTCGGTACAAATAAGCTGAACACTGAATAATTTTAGAACAAAACAAGATGAACTGCAGAATTCTTCATTTTGTCCAACTAACTTTGGGAATGTCAAAATGTTCGGTTAGGCTATCCAAATGTCTGTTGAATTCTTCAACACGTTGCTTGTGTGTCTTTGATGCTTTCTGGTTAATACGTTCTGTTTGCTGAAAATAAAAATTACAATTATTACATGTTCGACGAAGGCATTATTCACTAAAGCAGGGTGTGCACTTGTTCGGCACTGATCAGCTCGGAACATGAGGCCAACGTCTATGCGCTTCATTGCACCACATCATCCCATTTCAGTCCTACTCCCTACATGTCCATCAGTTATAACTTGTTACACAAGTAGACTTGTATGTAAAAAAGAGCAGTTCTTCAGACAAAGAAGATATTGCGATAGCAGCTGCATGTAAGCAAGTGCCAAGATAATCTCTTTGCATCTTTGGTGATATTATAAGATACAAACAAACATCATAACAATTTAGTACTAAAAATATTGCTTTGTAAATCTATTGATAACAATGAATTTGCCTCCCATATATGTTATTAGATTCTTATTACAATAAGTTTTTACCACACAAAAATGGTAAATGTTATGATGTGTATACGTACACATGCAAACGCACAGATGATCCTGAATTACAGGTACAAACTTCGTAAGATTATTAATTATGGGAAATGAGGCAGGAATCCCACTACTACTTATGAATAAGCATAATTGTTAAGGGAGAGGCACACTCTTGAAAAATGGGAATTCAAATTAATTATTTGCAATACATTATATACACTGAAGAACCAAAAAACTGGTATAGGCGTGCGTATAAAAATAACAGAGGTATGGAACCAATCAGAGTAACGCGATGTGGTCGGCAGCTAGATCGGTTACTGCTGCTACAATGGCAGGTTATCAAGATTTAAGTGAGTTTGAACGTGGTGTTATAGTCGGCGCACGAGAGATGGGACATAGCATCTCCGAGGTAGCGATAACATTTGGATGTTCGCGTACAACCATTTCACAAGTGTAGCGTGAATATCGGGAATCCGGTAAAACATCACATCTTTGACATCGCTGCGGCCGGAAAAAGATAGTGAAAGAACAGGACAGACGATGACTGACGAGAATCATTAAACGTGACAGACGTGCAACTCTTTCTCAAATTGGCGCAGATTGGATTTGTGAAATGCCCCGCAGGATTCATGGTGTGAATTGCCTCCTGTATACCTTCAAACATTAGTCAAGTCCATGCCACATCGTCTTGCGGCACTTCTGCGTGCTCGGGGGGCCCTACACGATATTAGGCAGTTGTACCAGTTTTTTTGGCTCTTCAGTGTACTACATGAGATAAAACAACAAATTTATGTGTGTGTTAGCCTGACTTAATATCTGCTATCTGTAAACATTTGGCAGGTAATATAATTCCCTATTATTAATAAATCAGAGGGTGCAATGTTAATAACTACTAAAATAGTGTTGCCCATGAGTGTGTGTGAGAGAGTGTGTGTGTGTGNCATGAGTGTGTGTGAGAGAGTGTGTGTGTGTGTGTGAGTGTGTGTGTGTGAGGTGTGAGTGTGTGTGTGAGAGAGTGTGTGTGTGAGAGAGTGAGTGTGTGTGTGTGTGTGTGAGAGAGTGAGTGTGTGTGTGTGAGAGAAAGTGTGTGCGAGAGAGAGTGTGTGTGTGAGTGAGTGTGTGTGTGTGTGTGAGAGAGTGAGTGTGTGTGTGTGAGAGAAAGTGTGTGTGAGAGAGAGTGTGTGTGAGAGAGAGTGTGTGTGTGTGTGAGTGAGTGAGTAAGTGTGCGAGAGTGTGTGTCTATATATATATATATATATATATATATATATAGAGGGTGAGGCACCTAAGGCAGGCCACCTGAATAACACCACCAATTTCAGCGGTATAAGAAAATGTTTCAGACCAAAATTGCCTCGGTCCAAGGCGCTAATAACTTGAGTGATAATTTCCCCATGCATGGAAGGGTAAAGAAGATACAAAGGTCAACTTAATTAATTTTAATGGAATGATCATTTATTAACACACCTCGACAATGTTTATGAAGATGTAATAAATACAATTACATTTGCTGGTCCTTCAAGATTGCTGAAGGTCAATAACGAAGCAAACTGCGCCGCCGCACGGAACAATGAGCCGACGTAGCGCCGTCCTATAGGAGGCGTTTGTTTAAACAAATGCCAGCCTCCAACTGCGCTTCCTTTGTTATTTTATTATATCAGGTATTCAAATTGGTGACCTTGTGCATTGATACATACTGTGAAGCGATTCTAAGCGGACAATACTGCATGTCGAATTTCTTCTGGACTTATCGCAGAACAAGCTCATGTTATACGACCTTTCATGTCTTTGGGAGTCAGTAGGTCATCGTAGACCTGTTACTTTAATGTTCCCCACACATAAAAGTCCATAGATGTTAGGTCTGGGGAACATGCAGGCCATTTCCTGTTTCCAGATCAACCAATCCAACCACCACCAAAAGTTGTGTTAAGAGCAGTTTTAATTTTTGTGCAGAATGAGCGGGACATCCGTTATGGTGATCCTACATGGACTGCTTTATGTCCTGTAATTTTTTCAATAATTTCAATAATTGCAGCAGCACTTCTGTTAGGAACTGTAAATACTTGATGCTATTTAGTGTCCCATTAATACAATATGGACCAATTACGTGATTATGTACAACACAGAGTGCAGTGCAGTTTACTTCGTCATTAACCTTCAGCGATCTTTAATGACCAGCAAATCTCATCAGATTTATTACATTTTCATACGCACTGTCGAGGGGTGGTAACACAAATTATCATTCCATTTAAATTAACGAAGTTGAACTTTGTATCTTCTTTACCCTTCCACGTACTGGGAAACTGTCACTATTAAGTTATTAGCACCCTGGACCCAAGCAACTTTTGTCTGAAACATTTTCTTCTACCACTGAAATTGGCAGGTGTTATTCAGGTGGCCTACCTTAGATGCTTCACCATGTATATTTAGGTGTGTATATATACAGAATGATTCATAGCAATCGTAGCACCCCTTGTTCACGGAAACAACACAACACAGAGGGTTTGTGAAAACATTTTGATAACTATAACCTATATGAAGCATCAATTGATAGTAATCCCACTCCCCCGAACATACTGGTGGTAGGGGTATGGGGGGGGCGAGCTTTAAAATGGAAAATGGGAATATGTGTTATATAAGGTATTTTTGGATAGATTGTCTAAAAGAAAAAACATTTACTAGACAACTTTTTTCTGACGTGCATAGTTCACGCACAATGGCGATCACAAATGTGTCTTTCTTACTAAAATTAAAAGGAAATCAACAAAATGTTGTTTTTCTGGTGTGCATACCTAGTTTACGTACAATCAAAAGGATGTCAGGTGTACTGTAAATACCGGTAAGGTGTGAGAGAACTACCATGAAATGGGGACTGGGAGCACTCATTCACACATAGCACTCTTCATAAGTATTCTAAATGTCGACCACCCTGTATCAGACATGTCTTACATTCACGGTTGCTCAGCGGACCTCAGTACTGATGAGAGATCCACATGCTGCTCTGATTCTGTCTTTCATACAATGTAAAACGAATGACTGTCCAAATGAACAAACTTTCGATTGTCAGTTAACTTGCATGCAAAACCTGCAGTTCCTGTAAGAGGTAGATGGTTTATCTGCTTGCTGCTTTGCATTGCCTTATTCTCTGCTTGTGATCTGAAACATTCTAATAATAACAGTTACTTTTATCCACTTATCATTGGTTATGTGTAAAATATGCCTATCGGATACACATTGTGCACCATTACATAATTTCTGGTTGGAGTGTGAGACTCGCTTTGATACTAGCAGTGACCTGTGTGCATTTCTGCATGGACTCGTGCAGTAGGTATTAGACTGTTTCTGAGCAAACAAGGAGAATAATGGAGCACTAAGCAGCAAGCAAATACGCCATCTACCACTTACAGGAACTGCAGGTTTTGCATGCAAGTTAACTGACAATCGAAAGTAAATTTATTGAGGCAGTCGTTTACATTGAAACCATTAATTGTGTGTGTTGTTTCAGTGTCAGACATTGTCTGTCTGTGGTGTTGCTTTCTGAATGGAGTGCATTTTACAAAGGAAGAAGCATTTTACATGCTGATGATACTGCAGATGACGTCATCAGCACTGCAGAGCTGCTGCCAGCTTGTACACAGAGAGATACCCACAGGTGTCCATCGCTCGTACAATGTCTTCCAGCGTCTCGCATGTCACGTGCGCACAACCAGGCTCATGCAACCGACATGCAACAAACGTTGTCGCATAAAACTACCTGAGAGAGATGAGAGGGCTGTTGATCTACTTGCTGCCATGGTAGTTAATCCTCATAATTCTACAAGGAGGATTGCCCGCGACTCAGGATTGCCTTAAGTACAGTGTGGAGAATCCTCCCTGATAATCGTTTGCATCCGTACCATGTACAGCTGCACCAAGAACTTGGGAATAATTACTTTCCTAAGCGTATTGATTTCTGCAACTGGTACCTGAGCAAGGATAGTGCTTTCCATCGCAGCATTTTGTGGACTGATGAGGCCACATTCAAAAGTAATGGTGACATTAACATACATAGAGTATTTACTCATGTATAGCGTGCCCTTGTGTATAGGGCGCATCATGAATTTTGCAACAAGTACCCGGAAGAAATTTTTTTATAATAAAATTGCACCAACAATTCATGGCGCCTTGTTAGGAAGTATGTAACAAATTATTCTTTTTTACATTAATGTGTGGTGATTGTGATATGCTTGGAAAATACTTTTAATTAAATAACTTGCGGTGCTAAAAGCCAAAACATTGTGGTGTGCTGAAAAATTATGGTAACCTACGACCGTTAAAAGAAATACGTCAACAACTGTGGTGGGCGACAGACTATTTTTCTTTTTGCTTCTTTTACGCAGTTACGTGCTGGTTTTCTTTGCAGTATTGGAATGTGACACCTCTCAATAAAAACGTTGTGTTGCCTCTTCCCTTCTCCTTCCCTGACCATAGTTGGCTCTGCCTTACATTGAAACAAAGAAGAATTGGAGGAATTTATCAATTGGCAACATGACTGAAAAAGGGATGGGAGGGGAAACGTAAACATGTGCTTTGTGGCGAGACAGGGTGCAAGCTTTGAGGATGCACGCGACTGCCGTGGATGGTGGAATGGGGCTGCAACCTACACGTAACATTGGCATGATGACTGAACAGTCGCATAGTTTCTGCGTGCAGTTAAGGTTACATTACTGATTGTTAACTTTTTTTAAGGTCACAAAGTGAAACACTGCAAGCAGCGTGTACTAATTAAACACCAATAATGCATTATCATTGTTAAGAAAAATATTGACTTGTAAGTTATGTTATAATTATTTCAAATAAACATTTTATAACTGATTTTATATACCAATAAAAAATTGTCACAGCTACTGCACTCAAAACTTAGTATTGAATACTTGAATATGACGTATGTTACTGCACTCAAAACTTAGAAGGTGAAATTTTTTTTTGTGAAAATGGTTCAAAATGATTATAATACTTCCTAACACACAACAATATCTACAAAAGATTTTCTTCATAAACAACACAATAGAAACAATGGATAACAATCACATTACTGGTGGAGAAAAAAAAAAAAAAAAAAAAAAATTCAGTTATCACAGTCACTCTGGGAGGACGACTCCTGCTGCTCCAGCTCATCTTTGGTAGTTTCAGTTTCAGAGGCATTCCATAACTCATCTTCTTCTGTGCAGTCAATTTTGTTGGATATGCCACACTTCTTAAAGCTGCAGATAATTTCCGGTTTCACCATTCGCCAGGCAGCTAGTATCCACTCGAGAACTTTCCCTAATGATAGCAGTTTCAACTTCCTACTCTGTGTGTATTCATGATCACCGCAGATCCAATCTGAATACTGTTTGCAAAATTCACCTTTGAAAGGCTTATTTACAGAAACGTCAAGAGGTTGGAGAACTGAAGTTAGGCCACCTGGAATAGGCGCAATGCCAGTATACAGACCTTTCAACTTTCCTTGACCCTCTCAGGTGGGCTCTGAAGCTGTCCCAAATCAACAAACTCTTGCGTTTAAAAAGAGTCCCAAGTTGGCGATCCCAAACAGTGTCAATCCAATCTAAAATCAGTTTCTTTTACATCCACCCCTTTTCTTGTACATTGATTTTCCTTTTCAGTACAACATATGGCGGTAATTTCCACCCGTCTGCTGTGATGGCCAGTATGAGTGGGCATCTTTGCTTCTCACAGCCCATTGTTCTGATAGGGACTGATTTAGCACCTTTTTCCGCAACCATTGTTGCCATCGGGAAGCCCCAGAATATTGGTGTTTGATCGGCATTCCCGATCTGTAAGAACAGACACTTGTTTTCCTTTCTGAGATTAGTCACAAATCGATGAAAAGAAATTATCTTGTCTTCGTACTCGACAGGTAAACGCTGAACCGGTGTCGTCCGTCTGCGTATTGCGAGACCATGTCGCCGCAGAAATGTCACACACCACCCTACACTAGCACAGAATCTACCATTTGGCACTTCGTGTAAACATACTTTCATTCATATAATTTCCATCGTCACTGCAAAACCACCATTACATGTTTCATTATCATATTGCAGCACTTCTCTTTCCAACTCGGGGTGCTGAGCTTTTTTGTCACGAAATGATTGCAGATCACGAGACGTCAAAATTAACTTTTCTCGATGCTTCCACCAGCCATGGACGTTAGTTTCAACCACGTCTAACTGCCGAGCCACCGCACAATTTCCATTTCTTTCAGCATATTTTATGACTGACAAGCTTAAACCTCACAGTGTAAGAAATACGTGAACTTCCGACAATCATCATTACACGTTTATTGCCCATATATTGCGTAAGCACTGCCGTGAAGCAGTTGGAACAGGGACGCGGCTAAGGGAAAAAAAGGAGAGGAGCTAGCAGTGAAGTTACAAGGGAGGGCTGGAGGGGTGAACTGAAGGGGATGCTAAGAGAGAAAGAAGCGAGACTAGTGATGACGTAAGAGCGAGAGATGAGATAACAGACTGTTCTGCTACACTTCTCTCTATACATCTCCGGACAGTTTACGACTACCACTCCTTCCTTAATTCTTTCCTTTATTTTGGGGAAAAAATATGATAATGCCCATTACTGGTCTGCAGTCAACCCACATTGGCTCCGTCAAGTGGATAACCAGAATGTGTCGAGCTTTAATACTTGGTGTGGCCTTCTCGGACATTGTGTCATAGGACCATATTTTTTGAAAGGCAATTGAATGGTGCAGTTTATGCAGACTTCCTAGAAAATATTTTTTATCAGCTGATCAAAGATGTCCCTCTCGCTATGCGATTAACACTGTGACTTCAACAGGATGGCTGTCCTGCTTACTTTTCACGCAAAGCTGAGCTAGTTGCTGACTGTGGATTGGAGGAATGGGTTCTGTAGCTTGGCCACCACGTTCTCCAGACTTGTCCCCAAATGACTTCTTTTTGTGGGGAAGAATTAAAGACAGTGTATACTGCATGCATCCAACAATGAGGGAAGACATGAAGGACAGAATTAGAGCAGCATGTGGATCTCTCAGCTGTGCTGAGGTATGCAGAGCAACCGCGAACGTAAGGAGAGCTGAGTTGTGTTTGATACAGGATGGTCGACATTTAGACACTTATGAAGAGCAATGTGTGCGAATGAGTGTTCCCAGTTCATAGTGGTTCTCTCATACCATACCGGTATTTACAGTACACCCGACGTAAACTAGGTATGCACGCCAGAAAAACCACATGTTTAGTTGATTCCTTTTGATTGTAGTAAATATAACAATAGCTTTCGTTCATTTTCATTGTGCGTAAACTACGCACGTCCAAACCATATGCTTACATGATTTATTTTACTGTGCATAAACTATGCACATCAGAAAACAACTGTCTTAGTAAATGTTTCCTTTTAGATTATCTATACAACGATACCATATACGACCACTGTTCCCATTTGCAATTTCAAAGCTAACCCCCGGAACCCCTACCACCGGTATGTTCGGGGGAATAGAATTACTACCAATTGATGATTCATATAGGGTATAGTATAGTTATCACACTTTATTTCGCGAACCCCCGGTGTAGTGTTTCTGAGCACAATGGGTGATACGGGTGCTGTGAATCACAGTGTATATGTGTATATGGATATGAGTATATGCATAGTGTATCTGAACTTTGTGCAGAAAATGAAGCCACAGCATCTGTGGGCCTAAACAACCAGAAAACCATAGTAACAATGTCCGGAAAAGCAATCTTGCATTACTAAAGCGTCTAATTTAGGTGGAACGACGCAGCAGGCTGTCTGCATGTATACACAGGGAGTTTCCATTAAACGTGTGCTATTACCTCGCAAACAGTGTGGCTGAAAGAGAGAGTTAGTGCGTGTTTTGCTATGCGTAAACAGACGTGTTGGTCGTTCATTGCTCCAGCGACTGCTGATCACTGTGGCTCATTCGGTAGCACACAGGATTGCAGTATGAGAGGTTCTGGATTTGACAATCAGGTAAGGCATGGGTGTGGCTAGGTTTTTGCTGTAACTGTAAGTTACATTAGTTTTTATGATGCCCCCCAGAGATGCCTACCTTTTATAACATTAGGGGTGTTTATACAAAAGTTTCCAGTGACAGCGACTGCGCAATGTGGTAGTAGGCAACACTGCGATGTGGTCGCCTAGTGAAAAGCGAATTGTGTACACGTATGTACATGTAGCTGCGTACTCCCGGCATCATTGCATCTAACTTCAATGTCACTTTAATAATACAAGATTGCTTTTCTGGACATTTTGTTACTAGGATTTTCTGGTTATTTAGACCCACAGATGCTGTGGCATCATTTTCTGCATGAAGTTCAGATACACACTATATGTATGTGTATGTGTATATGTATATACACTGAAGAGCCAAAAAATTGGTACACCTGCCTAATATTGCGTAGGGCCCCCGCGAGCATTCAGAAGTGCCGCAAGACGACGTGGCATGGACTCGACTAATGTCTGAAGGTATGCAGGAGGCAATTCACACCATGAATCCTGCAGGACAGTCCACAAATCCATAGGAGAGCGCGGTGGTGGAGATCTCTTCTGAACAGCATGTTGCAAGGCATCCCAGATATGCTCAATAATGTTCATGTCTGGTGATTTAGGTGGCCAATGGAAGTGTTTAAAGTCAGAAGAGTGTTCCTGGAGCCACTCGGTAGCAACTCTCGACGTGTGGGGTGTCGCATTGTCCTGCTGGAATTGTCCACGTCCGTCGGAATGCACAATGGTCATGAATGGGTGCAGGTGATCGGACAGGATGCTTACGTATCTGTCACCTGTCAGAGTCGTATCTAGACGTAACAGGGGTCCCATTTCATGCCAACTGTACACGCCCCATACCATGACAGAGCCTCCACCAGCTTGAACAGTCCCCTGTTGACATGTAGGGTCCATGGATTCATGAGGATGTCTCCATACCCGTACACGTCCTTTCGCCAGATACAATTGGAAACGAGACTCGTCAGACCAGGCAACGTGTTTCCAGTCATCAACAGTCCAATGGCGGTGTTGGCGGGCCCAGACGAGGCCTAAAGCTTTGTGTCGTGCAGTCAACAACAGTACACAAGTGGGCCTTCGGCTCCGAAAGCCCATATCAATGATGGTCTGTGTAATAGTTTGCACGCTGGCACTTGTTCATGCCCCAGCATTTAAATCTGCCCCAATTTGAGAAAGGGTTGCATGTCTATCACGTGTAATGATTCTCGTCAGTTGTTGTTTGTCCCGTTCATTCACAATCTTTTTCCGGCCGCAGCGATGTCGAAGATTTGATGTTTTACCGGATTCCCAATATTCACGGTACACTCGTGAAATGGTCGTACGCGAAAATCCACATTTTATCGCTACCTCGGAGATGATGCTATGTCCCACCTCTCGTGCACAGACTATAACACCACGTTCAAACTCACTTAAATCTTGATAACCTGCCATTGTAGCAGCTTTGCCAGACGGCTGTTGTCTTATATAGGCGCTGCCAACCGCATCGCGTTACTCTGGTTTCATACCTCTGTTATTTGCATATGCACGCCTATATGTACCAGTTTAGCTCTCCAGTGTGTGTATATATATATATATATATACAGTAGAGCATCGATTATCCGAAACAATTGGTGACGGGAGGTGTTTGGATAACAAAACTGTATATATAGTATGTACATATGTACATACATACATATATCCAGGGCGTTTTTCCTTGTCGAGTTAACAGAGAACACGTGTTTTTCAACAATTATTCTATTTTATATGGCTATTTCGACCCTAACACGGGTTCTCATCAGGCTAAAATAATACAATATACATTAACTATAAGTTTTTATAAAATTTACAATTCATTTTTTATATAAAATCGAAGAAATTAAATTATCTTTTACATCTCACCTAGATTAGGAATGGTTGAATCAAAGGTAAGGTTTACAATTGATAATATCATATTGTAGTGTCACAACAGCCTAAGACGTAAAGATTGATAATTGAATAAAAACATGTGTTCTCTCTCATCTCAACTAGGGGAAAAGCCCTGAATATAAGAAAAAAAATAAATACAAAAAATACAAAAAATCAAGTATAACTGCACATATATATTTTTTATCGCACATACATATGTTTATTACAAATACATAACACAGAACTGACTAAAGTTAGGCTTACAGTTCAGGTAAAGAAGTCCAAAATTTTCTTTTGCTTTAGACCTGAGACTCGTTTTTTTGCAGCTAAATGTCGTAAACGTTTTAAAGAGAGCAATTGGATAGCATCACATTATTCTTGTTGTTCTAACCACTACATTGCCGTCTCAAGGCATTGAAAAGCTTCGTCATTGGATGGTTCTTTTTCAGCACGGTCGTTGCCACTAGGCTCTTCCTCGTCATCGCTAGGGTCTTGATCGTCTGTGACACTGTCAATTATTTCATCTTCCGTCAATATTTGATAACCAGGGTCATCGACATCACATTCGAGCCAGTCTTGAATGTTTTGTTGGTCGCATTCTTCAAATATTGAAGATTCTTTAAACAGCCCAGCCAGTTCTGATACAAATTGGCTGTTTGAGTACAGTAATAGACCCATCTAATGGAAGGAGCTTATTCCAAGCTTTTGCCAGTGTACTGCGCTTGACAGTAGTCCAAATAAGTCAATTTCTGTGTAGAGTTGCAAAATTGTTTTTTCATGTTCTTCCCCGAGGAGAACCATACACAGCAATGCCTTTCTGTAATAACGTTTGAAGCTTTCAATGACCCCCTGCTCCATTGGTTGGAGGACTGAAGTAACGTTAGGAGGCAATAAAGCAACTTTAAACTTTCCGTTTTCTCTTTTCAGTGAAAGGTTTGAGGGATGACTTGAGGCATTATCAATCAACAACAAAACATTTCTGAAATTCCCAGTTGCAAGCTGATGCTTTTTGACTTCTGGGATACATACAGTGTCATATACCATTCTATAAAAATTCTTGTATCCATCCATGAATTTTTTTGGTTCTTGTATGTAACGGGCCATTTTTTTATTCCCTTAAAGCACCGCGGATTTTCAGATTTCCCCATGATTAGCAAGGGTAGCCTGTGCGTTCCAGTAGCATTTCCGCATATCATAGCAGTGATGCGTGATTTGCTTGCCTTAAAACCTGGTGCTGACATTTCATTCTTAGAAACTAAGGATTTTGTTGGCATTTTCTTCCAGTATAAACCAGTTTCGTCTGCATTGTAGACATTGGTTTTTTTGTACTCCTTATCAATCATGTTTGTAAAATACGCTTTGAAATTTTTAGCTGTTTCAGTATCAGCAGACAGTTTTTCACCCTGGATGTCTAATTCCCTAATTCCATGCCTAGATTTGAAACGCATAAGCCAGCCGGTAGTTGCTTTAAAATCAGCATTACCCCCTAGTTTTTTATTCATTTCCTTAGCTTTTTCACAAATCAAAGGGCCACTTACTGGTTGTCCTTGGCTACGTACCTGCATGAACAATTTGTAAACTGCAGTGTCTAAATCTTGGTTTTCTGCCATTTTCATTGTTTTTCTCTGCAAACTTTCATCTTCACTGTCAAGTACACTTGCAAATTTTGTAATGGCATCACTTTTCTTTTTAATGTCCGATATTGTTGCATTTCCAAC
The DNA here is from genome assembly GCA_002778355.1 of Clitarchus hookeri. NCBI lineage: Eukaryota > Metazoa > Arthropoda > Insecta > Phasmatodea > Phasmatidae > Clitarchus > Clitarchus hookeri. The sequence goes on along the minus strand of NQII01000063.1, from coordinate 37,400 downwards.
TCCATCCTCCCGCGCTAAACTTGATCCACTAGCACCATTCTTCAACTGCTTTATTATTTTAAGTTTATCGGAAACACTGAGAACAACGCGCTTACGTTTAGGCACCATTGCGAACGGCACACTACAACACGATCTGTCACAAGCGAAGACTCACACTGCGGGCGCGGGAGACGTGCGGGCTGGGAAATCTTATATGGTGCGGGTGCGAGAAAGTGCGGGCGTGGGAAAGCAAGGGCGGGAAAATGTGAGCGTGGGCCTCACAGGACGGTAGGCATTCGGTTAACCGATGTTTCGGTTGCTCGATATTCTGATAATCTATACTCTACTGTATATATATACACACACGCATATATGAATATGCTTATATGCAATTGTATTTATTATACACATACATATAAGCTGTTCATGGTAAAGTAAGCAATTTTGAGGCCCTACTACTTTTTCCTTTCAGCCATTTCTTATCCTTCCACCATATTTAAAAATAAATATTGCCATGTAATAAATAAACAGTGTATATATATTTCACCACACTCGAAAGATAGTCTAACGCTACAATTAAAAATATTTATTGACTATTATTCCAAATGAGACAGCTTCAAAAAGTGCTCACTTTACTGTGAATAGCCTACACACACCTATTTATACGTATACAAACACAAACATATTGTAACCTATACTTTTCAATATGTCATACTTATTCCTTCCCAACTGATTGGACCTTGGAATTTTTTGCTCTATGCTGGCCGGCTTCGGTTGGAGCTGAAGACAGAATGCCAAGATAGGCCAAGCTAAGTTGTTGTAGTGCATGAGCTGCCAAATGAAACTTGCATTTTTATTTATGCCGAAAGATCAGTTTCGAGCCGAGCCGAACAAGTGTGCACTCTTGAAGAAAAAAACACATTTCAATTTGCCAAGTAAACCATATAAAGCATCTACATTCCCACTAGAAAGGTGGTCCATTAAAAACACAAAAATAACAGAATTTATTTTTAAAAAATATACGATTTTTGGTTGACAACAAGAATAGTGTAACCTCTTAATAAAATTAGTTACCCATACAGGTATGCATGTATGTATTAATTTTCTTTCAAACAAAAAAAAAAGTTTTTTTTTCATACATTAATTTTTTTTTTATACTAGGTACACACACACTTTACAACCGCCATGTATAAAAACCAAACATTGGCAAACAATAAAATTGCAACATGCTGCTGATAAATTTTCAATAACTTTCATATCAATGCACCTGCTACCAACCATATGTTCCTGAAATTTAAAATATGAAAAACACTCTGATAATGTTTAATGTGGTGAAGGAGTTCAGGACAAGCCACGTCATGCCACCAAAACATTCACATGCTCCTTTTGTTCAATTAAAGATGTCTGAGAGAACAGTTTTGTTGTGGTCATATGTAGACAGTACAATTATGAACATATGAGCCTCCAGCCAAACTCAATCTCACATAAATTGCCACTTACTCTCCAGTTATGTCATGAGAGCGTTACTTAAAAGATTGAATGGCATTATGTTGTGTCCAGTGACAAGAGTAAATTCTGTCTAAGTAAGTGACAGTCGCATGCACATGTGACAACACTGCTGGCATCTCTTCCAAAGCAAATTCATCTATTACAAATATCTTCAATGCTGATGATACAGATATAGTAAATTACAACTCACTGCCATTTGGTGTTTTTGAGGGAAGATCAACCAACACTGGTTATGTAAAGAATGTTCTTCCATCCATTTAGCTGTAAATTCTTGCAACAAAAAGGTGATGTGTCAAAATTAAAGAAATGTAAGGCAAGACCTTGTTGTGAAATGGGCTCGTCCTGTAAAGGACAACATCCCACCCTCCATGCTTCAGTGTCAAGGGGACACAGTAAGCACGTTTTGCGTTAGAAAGCGGATACGAGTCACATGTAACTGACCCGGGGAAGTGACCACGACAGGTCAGCAGTGGCGCATCTGTGTCGACGATAACCGGCCAGACGGTTGTAATCACCATCCCATTGGCAGGCATTGATTCCACAGACACCCTGAGAGCTCACCCACAATCTGCCTATATAAGTGGGGGCAGCGTGCCAGGGTCGAGATCAGTCTCTCTTGGTTCATCCGGGGTGCTTCTTCTTCAGTCCACCCAGGAAGAGGGGTACAGTTGCAGCTCCTTGGTTCAGCCGAAAGTCATAGTCATAACTCTGACACACGTTCATTCTTAAGTTGTGACGCATTCTGCGTCCCTATATTTTATTCGTCAGAACACACACTCTGGCGAAGCTCGCAGGCGGACGACTGACAATAAAGATTAAGGGTTAGCGGACGTGCCGGCGGAAGAGTGACGCCAGGAGGGTGCGACCACGCCTCGTAGCTACAAAGGCGTGCTACCAAAGGTTTCTGCACGTGCAACTGTTCCTGCACGTGCAGACGACATCCGGAGACAACGGAAGGCACCAGGGCGCGGACACAGCTGCATTTTGCAGCTGCCCAAGGGACACCGAGATCCCACCACCAGCTGCGTCTGTCCCGGGCTTGTACCGCAATAAACCATGAGAGCTTTTAGCGGGCGTGCTGGGATATAGCGGCACGATATCCGGAGGCAGGAGAACCACACGTGCGCCGAACCAAGAGGGCACCCAAGAGTTCCCGCACGTGCAGAACGGAACAATAAACTTCCAGGCCAGAACCAAGGGGCGACGCCAGGCCGGCTGCGGACCACAGGAGCAGCGGCCACGTGTTTTACGACTCAGGGGGGACGCGACAAGCACCCGGACACGTGCAGAGATGGTGCAAGTCTAATATGGCGATCGAGCCTACAAAACCACGAGAAGGAGGCAGGAACGGATCAATCAGTCGGGGGACCTGAAGCGAGGCGTCCGGGTCGGAGCCGGACGAAGCCAGTGCAATGAACGAGTCAGTCAATCAGTCAGTCGCGGATTGAGCAGTCAGTCAGTCAGTCGAAGTCAGTCGAGGACCGAGAATGCATCACGACGTCGACCTCAGTCGGAGGCCGTCAAGCGGGACGTGCGGCGGGAAGAATCCGAGAAAAGTCAGTCAGACTTCGTCAAACACAGAGTACTGCGTGGACCCGAGAAGGAGGAACTTCGAGGCCAGGCGTCGGGACGCCCCACAAAGCACCGGAGCAGTTCCAAGCCGCCAGCCGAGGGAAGACAGCGCCGCAGTATCAGATAAGTAGTTCTACACCAGGTATGAAGAATCCTGCTCCCCCCCCCCGACGCCAATCGCGGCGTCAAACAATACGTAGCCTACATAGAAAAAGGGGAGGGGAGTTTGTCTCGTGAGTTCATGTACCAGTTAACCTGTTCAAGCAACAATAAAACTTGATTATGTGAACTCGCAAATAAAGTGTAATTTATTAGTAAATTGGACCTAGAGACAGCAGTGTCGACGTATTCCTACGCCTATCACTGAGGGCTAGCATCAAGTGCTGGCGCCTCACGCCGCAGAGCAGATTCAATACCTACTTCCAAACTTCAGCATTTGGCAGGTATCAGTTGTAGGTGTTCTCCAAATCCTGTGGGCTAGGGAAAGAGTACTGTGGGTTGGTGGCCAGTGACATTAACTTAATAAACAGAATAGTTCATCGCACCCCGGTAATAGTAATTTATAGAAGAATCCCTTCTTTCACCTCTTGCTGAAACACTACCAGCCTTCATGTAGAACATGGTCAGCACTTCATCAACCTCTTCTCTGGCCAACCAACAGGACGAACAAGCCTGTGGATTTATGGTAGACATACAGGAAGAATGAGAAGCAGTGCGCATAGGTGAGGTGGCTCCTTATTCAACAGTGGGTGCAACCCTGGTTCCACCCAACATCACCTCTGGGCTACTACTTCATCATCAGGGCTAGCTTCAGATTACCCCGGCGTAAATTGTAAGTAAGAAAATCAGGGGGTCTAGGCTTGATGCACTCATCAACAAATGGCTAAATTACGTGAACCTAACACAAATGATGTTGAAAAACAATATGCTCAACAAAAAGAGAGCCTTTGTATAAATATAGCCAGAGTGAGTGGACACACTCATGGGTCAGTGCAAGAAGGCTATTCATTCATATACAAGAGGCATGTTTAAACAAACAACATAGCAGGTAGTGAATTGGTGCTTCTGTGAAAAGAAACAAGTTTACAACATAATTATAAAAAAGTGAGTATTTAATAATGCATAAAGTACACCAAATTACAGTGCAAAGCACTAAATAATCTACCACTGTACATGTAAATTTAAAACTTAAATATCTTTAGCGTAAGTTCTTACTTGATTTACTATTGTAGAGATATTCTAATAGCTACGTGTAGGGTTCCTAACCCTCCCGGAATGCCCAGGACACTCCGGGAAATATGTTCAACCACCCGAGCTCCCGGGATGCAATAATTTCTCCGGATTTTCTGAAATAATATTGTCATTAACAAAATATATAAATTGAACTGAAATCGAAACACATCAAATGCATAAGCACTATCGTGCCGCCCCCACGTTTGACGTGTCGCATCGCGCGCGGCCTCCCACCTCGTGCCTACCGGCCTATCCCCCGCACCGCGTGCCGTTCCTTTGTTTTGTTCAATCAGTCGAATGAGATATTCATGCAGAAATCAAATGAAAGAAATTCCTGTCCAGAATTGAAGAAGCTTGTTACGTTTGTTCTTTCCATTCCTGTCTCTAATGCTTCTTGTAGAACGCGTATTCAGTATGATGGAACAAGTGTGGAGCAAGGAAAGAAATAGAATGAACATATCTTTAGTAAAAGCTGAGTTACAAATATTACAAAATTTTAATTTTTTTGTAAAACTTTTTATGATTATTTCCTAAAAAACCGAAAAATACTAGATGCTTCTCAAAAGTAATGTAAATATAATTTAAAAATAAAAATGAACAAATATTAGCAAATTTAATTCAATCTCACCCCCCCCCCCC
>NQII01000063.1:6173-32403 GCA_002778355.1 Clitarchus hookeri | reverse complement strand
GGCCCTTCCCACGATCTGTTTAAATCTCCTGAGTTGGTTCCTTCGAGAGTTGGCAACCCTAGCTAAGTGGTTAGCACGTTGGTGTTGTAATATATGTTCCACAGGTTCAAAACGCAGCAGAATCAAAAACTTTTGTTGTATGCTCTTGTGTTCAAATTATAATGATATATATATATACACATATAAAAACCTTGTGTGTTTGTTTTCGGACACGTGTAACTTCCGGAAAAAAATCAACCGATTTTCATTCTTTTTTTATAAACCTTCCTTTCGTTTCCACGAGTGTTTGTACACTTTTCTTTTTTATCTGAATTACTTGCAAAGTTACTAAAATCTGCAAAAAGCTCTTTTTTTATCATGCTTTCGCATCAAGAAGCGCCTTAGTCAACAACGCAACGTCAACAATGCAATGTCAACAATGTAAAGTCGCAACCTAGCAACAGATGTATATAAAAACGATATATTGATACCTATAAGTACACCAATGCTCGATATATCAATACTAATATATATATAGATACTTATTGACAAGTGAACATGCCACATACAAATATATGGATGTAACATTACACGAAAATGAAGCGGTAAATTATCCGCCAGAATTTCTAAATTCCCTTGATGTTCCAGGATTGCCTTCACATATATTAAAATTTAAAATAGGAGTGCAAGTCATTTTACTTCGTAACATCAATCCACCAAAACTTTGCAGTGGAACATGCCTTGTAATAAAAAAAAAATGATGGGCAATACTATAGAAGCTACTATTTTGAAAGGAGCTTTCAAAGGAGAAGATGTGCTTCTTCCCAGAATTCCATTTATTCCATCAGAAATTCCCTTTCACTTTAAAAGAACACAGTTTCCAATCAGATTGGCATTTGCAATGACAATAAATAAAGCTCAAGGGCAGTCATTGCAAATGTGCGGAATAGATTTAGAAACAGAATGTTTTTCGCACGGCCAATTGTATGTGTCGTGTTCTAGAGTAGGAAAACCACCCAACTTATTCATACGCGTGGAAGATGGCAAAACTAAAAACATTGTATACAAACAAGTACTTCAATAATAAAGATTTTCAAAATATATACACTTCTTTCAATTCATTTCACAGAAATGAATAGAACCAAAATCTTTTATGCCACAGCAACACGTGGCAGGGTTACCTAGTTTTATTATAAAAGTACAAAATAAAATACTAAAGTAAATAACAAAAAAATTGTTGTATTAAAAATATTGACCTCTAATATATTCTATGGTAAAATAATAAACAAATACTGAAAACAATTTTGCCTGAAAATATAAACCATACCATCTATAGTATGCATACTATAAAAAAAACTCTGTTATTATAAAATTTTAACACTAACTATGATGCATGTTATGCTACTCAGCAACTACACTGGTGTCCAAAATTAAAGCAACAGACATCCGTCCCTCCAGTGATTATTTTGAAAATTGGGTGATAGTAAAATGGGAAAAAATTAAAAAACAGCCATATCTAAACAGCAGATGGCAATATTGTCCTCTTACAATCAAAAAAGTGATAACTTCAGTAGCCCTAAAAATTTTATAAAAGTAAAAAAATTATTAGTTGTGCAATATCAAGCATACACGCCATAACCTATGCAATACGTAAATAGTCTTTATCAAAAATTATATAACAAATTATCTAAAACAGTTTTAATTTCGTAACTTAAAAATAGCAAATGTTAATTTTTTTAATTAAGTGGCAATTGTGTCCTGTTGGTAGGTATATTTGATTGAATACATTTTCTTTTAAATTGCAAGCACTGAATGTAATGATGTACTGGGGGTTATATGTACTTTAAGCTCTTTATTGTACAAAAATTACAGTAATAATGAAATATGTGTGTACGAAACATAACTATATTAGGTGAGAGAACTTGCGAGGCAAAATATAAGTGGTAATTACTCTGGCACCAACAATGTAGCAGTTGTTTCAGTGATCCATGCAGCAGGGCCCTAACAGCTAATGCACAATTCCAAATACTTTTGAACGTGAATGCAGTTGGGTACCTCAAATAGGCTTATCAGAAGCATTGTCCTGCGCTTAGATTCTGAGATCTGAAACATCATAGCCATTAACAGAAAGCACTGTCAACTTAAATCAAAATGAAATTAAATTTTCGAATCGGTAAAATATGCTTTACATGTTTTTCAAACAACTTCAGAATGACTAATTATGCCTTAGACATGTTTTGTGAATGGTTCCACAATAACACTTCAGCTGATTTAATGTTTCAAATTAACAAGTGTAATTTCTCTTATTCTTAAACATACCATTTTTTCTTGCATTTTTTGGAATGCAAGTTCCGCCTTTGTCCGTTTTATTTCCTTCACTGGAGAATCTTCTTGGCCTACTTCATTTGCCTTGGATACTTGCTCCAGCAGCTTTTGTTTATCCTTTTTTTTCTTTCTAAAACAAAAAAAAATTACCTTTTTTTTCACCAAAATATGATGGCTGAAGAGAGAAAAGCATGTAATTTAGGTTATTTTCACTTGCATAAAAGAAGTGTGATATATCATTATGGTAGCTGGCACTAATCTATCAAAATTACATAATCACTTGTACAAAGACTTGTGCATTTGGCAATCTTCCACTTGCAAAAACATATTGGTTAATAACAGTAAGGTTTTCTTTGTTCATTAAATAACTGGCCTACTGACAATGTTCCATGTGTTGTTATAGCATTGCCCACAAGTAATGCAATGTTGATTTTAGGCCTACAGTACACACTGAATTATTTAAACTACATACACTACACAATTTTCAGATGGTTTGTATCATTTTATCAAAAAAAGGCCACGTTAAATACAAAAACCTTAAAATACTGCTAACTAAGGCTGTGCACCGTAAACTGAGAACTTTTGAAAGTCCTGATTTATATAATCTACATGTATGCACATTATTTATTCTTCTAAAACTAACATTGCCATGGGCCTGATACTTGTGTGTCCATCAAGTGAGAATGTGAAATAATAAGAAAAGCAAATGGTCTGCAAATTTTCTAATTCTTGTATTTATGCCCATTAATAAAACAGAAACCAAAAAGATTCATTTCAGTATTTACAAATGTTTACCAAACACTTTTAATTCAATATATATGAAAGTTGCCTCCATCCCCATATTAATTTATTCATCAACATAAGTATCTCATTTGGGAGCCATGGTCTGATTTAGAACCAGTCTGTCTTAGGTACTCATGTCAGTAATTCTTTTGCTTGTAATGCCATATTATAATTCTTTTTTACAATTTATTATTTCAATATGTTTATGGGTTGGTATCCACTACTCAACAAGGTTGACGCTGCTGCCAGTGGCCACACCTATGGCAACACGTTGAGTCTTAAATTTGGTTTCTTACTTGTACAAAAGGAGATAATCAATGGAAGGAGGCTCAAAAAAATGAAATAAAGAAAAATAAGTGGAGGGTATAATGTTCATCCTGCACAGTACTGTAAACAATGGAGTTGTGATCCTGCTCCCATCATAGGAGTACCCAGCTGGTGAGCTTACCTACAAACCAACACAGGTGTTGGTTATTTACATGTACTAGACTACTCAAAGTGAACATGGCGGTGGGTTTTCGAGGTTTTTCTGTTGATACTCAGTGCAGTGGTATGCATCCCACAACAAGACCCCCAGAAGCCTAATTCAGATGGACTGCACCTGCCTGCAGTATCACATGGAAGCTCCTAGGAGGAATCAAAAGTTTTTTATTTACAAAAATGGTTGCAATTCTGGTATGGCTAGTGCTAGGAAGCTCAAATTTGGCTATTTTAAAAGTTCTTTTGATGGGCTTTTTATATGACGTGCAACTTAAGATTATAGTTGGGTCTGGTACTATTGTGAGACTGATAGTTTGCATCCTACTAATATTATAAATGTGAAAGTCTTTGTGTGTGTGTTTGTTACCACTCAGCTACATAACAGCTGAATGGATTTTGATGAAATTTCATATGTAGGCACTTTAGGTCCTGGAATAGGACATAGGATACTTTTTATCCCTGAAAATTGGACAGTTCCTATGGAATAACAACAAAACTTAATTCTACAACGGCTGGGAACATGACTGAAATATTTTTTCCCTTGGTGTCAGAGTTTATCAGGCTGCCCAAGGACCTCTGAAATGGCTTGACTGCTATCAATCGATACCAACCGGGCCAGAATATTTAACATGCCCTCTGAAGCCCGGAAGTGCTCAGATGTTATGCCACTAAACGGTCACCCATCCAAATGTGTGCTGCTGTGAAAGTTGTTTAACTTTGGTGATTGATTAAGATCCCTCAGCCAAGCACAAAAAGTAGTACCTAGGTACGCTTATTTCTGAAGCTACAACTTGATGAAACTCACATTTTGATTTTCATACATAGACGCTGAAAAGCGGAAATGTGGTAACTACGCAATAGTTGCACAGATACACTCCAAAAACAATACCCCCTACTTCTTGGCTATCGGGTAAAAAATATTTCCTTCCTTTTGGATTGCCGTAATCATTTAAAAGCCTAGGCCAACAAAGTATAATTTTTTCACATCAATGAATGAATTGTCTTTACCCAATTTTTTTACTAGTGTATCACTGTAAAACTCAATTGTACCCGGGCGAAGCCGGGCCGGTTTGCTAGTGTAACTATAAAGTTGATGAGACTGTAATGTATGAGTATGAGCCTAGTTACCTAAAAAATTATTTTGTGCATGTGTGGGAAGATACTAACATTTATTCATCACTGTTATACTTAAAAAACATGAAAGACAAAATGGAAACTGTTGATAGGAGATTATCTCTAAACTGCTTCAATCCACTAAAAATTCGAACCACTCTCAGATAAGTAAAGAGCCAAAAACTTTTTGCTTTTTCTGAATTGCTGAAGGTCCCAAAAGTTTGTGATACCTGCAGAAAAGTGTGGCAAAATAAATTATGTTAATGAAGATCTTCAGGTAATGCCTTAAAACTCAGAAAATGATCAGAATGTGTTCTTTACTTCACAAACTTTGCAAAGTCCTAACAGCTCTTTTCAATAAATAGGAGAATATTCTGTTGAAATAAAAAATGGTATGTAAAAATTATTTAATAGAATGGGAAAGGTGCGGAAAATACGAAGGTAATGAAGTGAAAAATATTTGTGTACAATGATTCTAGCAAAGATTCAGAGTTTGATGATGATCATAATTTAAAATATTGGAAATAAGCTGCTTTTGACACACTCATACCTGCCAACCCTGACACTTGAAAAATCGTGAGGTTCTAAAATTCTGCATAGGCCTCTCTACCATATATAATTAAGTGTAAAAAAAAAAAAAAAAAAAAAACAGAGATGGTTGAATTAGTATGTGCCCATGAATACAATAAATAAACACTACCTTGAACTGAATGTTTGATAAGCAGAACCATAAATGCAAGAGATAAATTATCTATCAACATTCTATTTTCAAATAATTAATTTCAGATTGCTTATGTCGATGACAAATTTCCCAGTTATCATCATAAGCAGGAAAAAATACTCAAACTTACATTTAAAGCCTATACACTTTATACAATTGATTTTCTTCTTTTTGCCTCCTTTTTTACTGTAATGTATGTTGTACTGTTTTGAGTGCAGCACTCCCATCACCAAATCAGTAAGGTAAGGTGGGGCAAATTTGAGACAAAAAGTTAAAAATTGACATTATTCGTAACCCAAAACAGAAAAAATTAATGTGACAAATGATGAATGTTTGTTTCTTAGTCTCAAAACGTGTGTGGTTAATAATTTTTATCTGAAATAAAACCTTATAAATTTATTGCTGATAAACAATCTCTCATAATTCTCCAAGAAATGGGGTAAATGCGATACAGCATTGGGGAATTTTGAAACACAGCTGTGGCAGCCAAACTAATGGAATTAGCACAAATCTGAGGCAATAGTGAGAGAGATCATACCTTTTTACATATTCTTACAATATCTTCTCTGTGGTAACAGTTATAATGGACAAACATACATAGAAGCAATGGAGTTACCTTTTTCATAGTAAATATACAAAGTTTCAAAGAGCTGAAAATTAAACTAAAATTAATTCAGTGAAGTTATATTTAGTCACAAAATTTAATTTAACTTGTATACAACCACTTGGCAAATGAAAACCATTGTTTTCACTCAAATATTTTTATGCAGAGGACAATAATACAATGACAGACTTAACATTGAAAGCCTAACAAAATATGTATTGAAAATTATTTTGCACTAGAAATAAAGTGGAAAGAAAACAGCTGCTACTATAACTGACAAATATACACCACGTAGCTACATACAATATTTGACACAGAGTCTGCATGTGTAGGCTACACACAATATGAAGTGAAACTAGGTCTTGGAGGATTACTTCTCAGGCTTGGCATAAGAATTTCCTTAAATATGCAATATGTTTGGAGACCTAAAATAAAACAGTCATGTTCATTAAAAAAATTACATTACAAAAACATCAATACTTTTTCTAAATACATATCTGCACCGGTTTCCAATCATTACAATGTCTTGTAATGGAAGTTTACCAATTATGTCACATTTATCCACAAACAGAAACATCTGGAAGTGACATCACTTCATCAATTTCATCACCATCCAAGAGTTTCTGAATAACAGACGTCTGAATTTTACAGTTCCTCTTCTCCCACCTTTAAAGGACACAAGTATGAAATCCCCACTAGCAAGGTTATCAACCTCTAATAATTCATAAATTTCTTCTTCCTTACGCATATGCTTACTCAGTGAATCACTCATGCTACTATTATTTTCAGAATGTACGGGTGAGATACTTTCATCGCTACTGCTTGAGGTATCATGCTTTGCAAGTTTCCACTTCTTAATTTTTCTGTCTGTGGCCTTCTTTCTTGATGTTACTTTGTCTTTGATAGCTTTCAAATATTCATGTAATGTAATAACAGCAGCATTAAAATCAATTTTTCGGCATTAAGCTTTTGGTGGACTGGTTTTTTTTTTCAGTTTTGGTAACTGCAGGTCTTCAAATAACAGTTTCCTTGCAATATTTACAACAAAGCGACTGACTTCATTACTTGTTGATGGGATGTTGAACTCTTCACTAGAATGATTTTAATGTGATGAATATTGCTGGACTTCATTGCTACTTGTAGACTGTCTGAGGACCAGGAGATAGTCACTGCATCGTCAGGAGGCTGAAAACTCTTTTCACGTTGCAACCAGGCACTGCGCCTGGTTTGGTAATTTTTTATGTATTCAGACGATCAAATGGATACTTGGAACTGTCTGGTGGAAAGATACCAGTAAACTTGAAACCAGCAATAATGCTCTTTGCTGGCAGGCCATGTTCCCACACATTGCAAAGTAGGTCAGCAAACTCACAATTAGTAAGAACTATCATTTTCATGTTGCCACTCAAGTAGTTTTTCATTCCATTATTTGTCTAAAGGCTCCAAAAATACTAGTAGTGTGGGATGGCAGATTCAAAATTGTTATTTGATTGTGCACAGAAAACTTAATAGTTTATTTTAAAAGATGTGCCATGTGGTCATCAAAAATTAACAAAAGTGGTCTCTCTGTCACGTTTTTCACAAAATTCTCCATAAAGCGTCCCTGGGATATCTTGTGTGCCTGCCTAGGCTCCACAAATATGGAGCTTCATGAATTATCAGTGGTGGTAGTGTTCTTCCAACGACTGAACATCATACGAGAACATATGTATTTACCTTCCCTGTGCCTTGAATTGTACAATGTACTTTTTGGCCTTTATGAGCAACTACAGGAACTCAGTTAGGATAACTGCAAAAATATGTCTCATCCAGGTTCCAAATATGTGACGTTTTATAACGCAATCCTAATTCAATAATAGTTTTGTCCAAAAGTCTGTAAAAAGGGTAAATGATATAAGAATCACAAGTAGCTGAGTGACGAACTTTATCAAGGGCTTCATGTTTCCATTAATTGAGTGAGTTTAGAGAACAAAACCTACAGAACCAATCAACCCCAGGTGTATTGTCTTTAAAAGGTGTACACAGGTTATGTTCTAAAACATAATCTTGAACAGTTTGTACCACTTCTTTTTTAGTGAGGGAAAATCCCCATTTGGCCATCAACTAAATGTTTCGCAAGTTCTGCTTCTAGCTGCCTGCTCAAAACTGTCTTTCTACCCCTTCTGATAGTAAGTTTTCCGATAATTATTCTACTAAGGAAGGATATACCAATGTCATACTTTCTTGCTACAGACCGTAGTGTATTTCCCTGCATTATTTCTGTAGCAGCTTTCTGAACTGTCTCCTCAGAATACTTCAGAGGGCGCTTCTGATCATTTCACACCATATCATTCCTGCAACATTTCCAAACCACCATAGGTCCTATGAAATAGATTAAGCTTCCATTCATAATCATAACCTTACATAAAACATGGTACGGCGTATGTTACAGTTTGGTAATAAAACAGATTTTATGTAGACCTGGATAAAAATAACTTAAGGCGTACTTAGGCTTTATGTACCGCTCATCCCTCTAAACATTCTAGTACCCAACATACATCTGGCCTAAATAATACCAACGCCTACATCCTTGTTCAGGCCAGCTCAAAATAAATTGTGCTATACACAGGGAAAATGTTAGTCTAGAAATCAGCTTCCACTTTCAACTTCAAGTTACAACCCAGGCCTATTTATTTTTCAGTCCAAACATGAAACTACAACAATCATAAGACGTGAACAAGCATTCAACCTTGGGCTAATAAAACAACAAAACTCTCACAGTACTGGCCTAAAGTATTTAAAGAAACTCAATTTAGGCCTACATATCTTCCAAGTGACGAAAAGTCAAACTTACCTTCCAAAAAAGCAAAACTTATCAATTTCAATACATAAGAATAAACATTTTCCTCTACACACAAAAACAGATTAGTTCCTTCACTGAAACTCAAGGCATGCCATGTGACTTTCCCTCCTAAAATGAAAACATATTACCACCTGTCATTTTTACCTCCTGCTGCCATCTCAAAATGTTCCGCATTGATGTCTCATATATACAAATTTTTAATTTTTTAAATATTAGTTTATAAAATGGAAATACACTATTTCTAAAAATATTGTAAAATTTTTTTAGGCTTTTTCCTATTTAAAAAAATTAATAACATTGTAATGACGCAATATTCTTAAGTTTCAAGACACGTGCTTCAATTTTGTTAGTTTTTCTTAAGCTTTGGAAAGCTTCGTCTTATTTTATCAGGTTTGAAATTAAAGCCGCAGTGGCTCGTTTCCCATGATTGTTTATCGAGCATACGTTTGCCGTTTTACGGTTATCGGGCGGACGGTTGTCATTTTGTTTCGAACATCGTAGTTTTCTGTTTTTTGTGAAGCATCAGCATTATTTAGAAACTTTCAGGCTGCGTCGTACAAATTTTGTACCCGAAGTTCGTTTATGTTGACGCGCAGTCTTAGTTTTGTACAACGCAGTATCGATAACATGTTGAGAGTGTGCGAGGCCAGGCCCTTATCTCAGCAGAGGGGGGTGAGAGGCAGCACACAAAGACGCGTGTGCTGTCGCCCTTAAACTCACTTCAGGTCAGTCGCCCTTGAGGGCAGGTCAAAGCAGTCACTTCAGGTCGAGCAGTGCTTCAGGTCAGTCTCCACTCAAGAATGCTCGCATAGGCCGCGTCGGGCGGGACGATAACCCCCCATCTTCAACTAAACTTTGTTATTTTATTTCTCCGCCGGTGTGGGAGGTCGCCGCATTTCATATTTCCTGCGATGCAAGTTTTGAGACATGAATAATCTGTAAACAACAGTGGCGCTGTTTCTGCACTTGTATGGTTATATGTGAAAGTTCGTACTCTGCATATTATGAACTTCGGCTGTGAACTGCACTACTAAAGAATAAATTAAAGTATATAACAACTACCCTGGAACTTATTTCTTAATTAATCGGCATCCATTTTACTGAGTCTCGTGTTCTAACTCTGAGCAAGCCGATGTTACGTTGCCACGTCTAGCTCAAAGGTAGAACACGAGACTCAGTTTAAGAAATAAGTTCCAGGGTAGTTGTTATATACTTTTATTTACATTAACATATAGTGATGTATGCGGAATACTTTACGACAGAGAGAAAACTTAAGTGGCACAGTAATTATATGTAAATAGGCATTATGTAGTCAACATATTAAAAATAAACAACTACAACCATAATGTAACAATGAAAAAGAACAGATATATGTTTCAATGAGAACCCTGTATCTCACAAAACTAATATGTACAGTACATTTGTCTCATTGACTATATTTATATGATTGTGTACATCAAGTAATACAAACCATACTTCACAGGTTTAGCTACATCTTTTATTAACTGTGTATAGTTATGACATCCACTGACATATTAAAGCTTGAATATGTACAATTCCCATTGTTTTTAATTAGTGTGTCAAACACCCTAGCATGTAGTCTCTGATATTCCTTTTGTTGATTGTTTGTTCTTTGCTATTTTTGTAGCCAACACGTAATTATTAACCTCTTATATCCTTTATAATTTTGCATCATCATTGTACCACATTAATGCTTTTTTTTAATAATACATACATTTATATGTAATGTCATAGCTGGAAAAATTTCAGTCATTTGGTTCACTCAAAACATTACGTTCACTATTTTTCTATATTCTACATTAAAACCCCTAGTACATTTGCTTAGATTTATTGTTTGTTTACTTCATTTTCCAATGAAAATTTTTGTAGTGCACAATCCATCTATAATAGTCAGAATCAGTGACAATTCCAATCTCAGGATTTAAAGATTAATTTTAGATTAAGTAAGGATATGTCAAACTAAGTTATAGAGATTCACAAAGTACATGAATAGATTTAATGTTTGATAGTAGATGCAGTATAAACACCAGCAGCATTTAGCAACTTACGATGTGTAACATATATTTCCTATACTTTGTTGACGAGGGAACATTGTCGCCGTCGCCATCGTAAGTTTGCAGTCAGACGTCCAACAATGTAGGGGTTTTTCCAGTGATCAAACTAACTAAAGCTAGACCAATAAATCAAAATTTATATAATATTTTACAAATAAATTACTAAATACAACAGGAAATACAAGCAAAGATTTAATGTTGAGAAAATAAGGAAAGTGGTGAGATTGGTATCTAGAGACTACATATAAAAATATAAGTACTAAAACGTTGTGTTGTATAGTGTTACTATCTTGCGGAGATAAAGTTAACAACACTAAGGTTATAAACAGTTGCAATGACATTGCACAACTGCCCACATATTTTCCGGCTTTCCAATTATAGCAAAAATTTAAAGCTTGAATATTTCCAGGTTTATAACCTATGAGGTTAAATGGCACTTACCAAGTGTTTTATTTTCTTCAACTGATGACTCATCTCTGCCATAAATATGAACCATTTCTTCCCACTGCCGTTGCTTCAGTTGTCTGTTGGAATACTCCGGGCTCTTTGAATTCCAAATATATTAATATTGTTGAATGTAAAAAATTAATTCCTCTGTGTCAAATTCCATGGTGCTACGACTTCGGCCAACACGTCTTCACATTACTGTGGTTCGCTGCAAACTAGCCGGACAGTGTATAAGCCACCCTGCGGTTGACAGCTGCGTGGGCAGCATCTCTACTTACAACCGCAATGGTTTTCGGTGCGCCACGTGCGAGTGCGTATACATGTGGTTTCATGCCTTTTACAGCGTATTCATTTCCGTCCGGTTAACAAAGTAATGCGCCGCACTGCGGAAGCCACTCAGGGTGTATGAGCCCTTTTACTGAGCTTTGTGCCACACATACCAGGCACTCCATGTAAACTTTATTTCATTTATACTTCATAACCAAATTATCTGCAAATGATTTGTTTGTTTTGAAACAATTTTGCAAAGCACTGCATCAAACCCAGCTGTAAGCAAGTTGTAATTGGCTAGTTTCTGGTTGAGGGCATTGCACAGCTGAAGAACGTGGAGAGACTGAAATTAAACAATGGGGAGAGAAAAATATGCCAGCCATTTGTTAGCTAATTTGTTGTCTTTATTTCAAATTTAATGTTAAATGCCATGATGAAACTGGAAGATACATGTAAAATTAATTTACTTATGGGAAAGAGACACATATTCAGACATTTATTTTACACGAAGCAATAATGATCTCTAGATGCCAAAAGTTAGATAATGCCTAAAGCTACATTTGAAGTTCTCAGAAAAGATTTGGCCTGTCCTTCATAACTCATACAACCCATGTTGTAAAAGGAAATATACTTGGTATTAACTGACTGTTACCTGGTATTTTTGTAAGAACAAAACAGTCTATGATAAGACTGCAGGCATGCCTTCAGACTGAAGGTGAAATTTTGAGCACCTCCTATAATGATAAGCAGCACCACATTATTGCAGTACAAACAGGACTATAACTCTTGTTGCGTTCCATATAGATATTGCTCTTACAAATGATAAACAAGGACAATGAAGCCACATGTTTATACCAACTTTTAAAATTTTTTTAGTGTCTCCTGTCTACTGGTGAAGTGGGCGGTGTCACATGTTATGGAACATTTTTTTATAGTAAATTGAACTGTGGCAATTGGGAGTAGGATGAAAAGGGGTGAGAGGGGAAGAGAGGGGAATAGAGAGAGAGAAGAAAGAGAGAGAGAAAGAGAGAGAGAAAGAGAGAGAGAAAAAGAGAGAGAGAGAAAGAGAGAGAGAGAAAGAGAGAGAGAGAGAGAGAGAGAGAGAGAGAAAGAAAGAGAGAGAAAGAAAGAGAGAGAGAAAGAGAGAGAAAGAGAGAGAAAGAGAGAGAGAGAGAGAGAAAGAGAAGAAAAAGAAAAGAGATAATGAAAGAGAAAGAGAGATAAATTAGTGGGAAACCTCATCTATCGGCATGGCAAAGTTGAGAGAATGATTCCTACTATAGCTGGCAGGTATAGGAGTCACATGGTTGGCAGAGTTTTCGTTCTCCATCCAGGGAGCTGTATTGTATCCTGAGCTGCAAACACGTTTGCATTCCTTCCATTCTTGACATATAAAAAGTCACCAGAGTGATGAAAAGTGCCATCACTGATTTGCTTCACTGCAGCTACTGTGAGTGAGTTGGGTTGTGGGGCGCTCTACAGCGAGGTAATCAACACCCACAGGAGCCAAAAACAGATAAAAACCTCTACAGGAGGCAAAAGAACTGTCAAAAAACAGGATCAAATACTCCAGAGAAAAACACAAAAAAAAAAAAAAAACTAATCTTAACATTTTAAAAAGACCAGTCCCATGTAAAAACGGAAATACACCACTCGTAGACGTACTCCCATCACAGCATTCGTCGTAGGTCATCAGGAACACTAAATTTGCAACAAACCTGGTCATATCTGCGACACTCCTCCAGAATGTGCCGGACAGTCAAGAGAGTGCCACAGGTATCACACTCAGAAGGGGGTCCACCATGAGACAGATATTTGTGTGTCAGACATGTGCCCGATTCGAAGTACAGACAGCACATCTTCCCTGCGAGTGCATGAAACAACAGGACAAATACAAACAGGCAAGTCGGAGATGGCCTATAACATGTTGAACAGTGGGAGAGCAGTCCACTCCAGTTGCCAAGGATGCCAGACAAGTCCATGAACAGCACGGAGTACATCGCACACAGGGACACTAGGGTCGCAGAGTGGAAGGATGGATGCATCCTCAGCCACTATATCTGCTGCTTCATTGCCAGGGATGCCCACATGCCCTGATATCCACATGACAACGCGAACACCAATCCACACAGCCCCCACAAGCTTCTCCCAGATCACGGAAAGTGAGTGAGCTAAGGAGCCAGATTGAATGGCTAAGGCACTCATTGAATCGGAGCACACAAATCATTTATGGTGAAACCCCTACTGATAAAAAACAGAGCTTTGAAAAAAGCAGAAAGCTCTGCAGTTAAAATACTGCAAGATGGATTAAGTCCAAAAAGATACTGAGAAGCGCCAGTCTCAAAGGCGCACACAGTAAAGATATGCAATTTGGAACTAACCATGAAACTCAAAAGACACAAGATCAATGAATAGGTCCTTGTAAACAAAAGGAGGTGTGGTCATCGTAGGAAATTCTGCTAGGTCGAGGCGCAACTCAACCTGTGTTATCCGCCATGGCTGTCCACGGCAAGGCAAAGGCAAACACAAAGGGGTAAGTCATACTGCTTCAGGGTATGTGCAAAGCAGCAGTTGGTCACGCCTGTAATGTAGAGGAGGTTCACCAGCCACAGCACAAAGACTGAAGACCAGGTTCGTGCGAAAAACCCCATTTGCATTGCGAATACCAGCATGGTGAACACTCAATAACAGTTTTAGCACAGACAGCCTAGCAGAAGAATAAATGACACTGCCATAGTCTAGTTTGCTACGGACAAGGACACAATACAGTTGGAGGGCGACTGTGTTAGCACTCCTGTCATGACCACTCAACGTTTTCAAAGGATTCAGATCCCTTATACAGTAGGGACTGAATATGACTCCAAGTGAGTTTACAATCGAACAAGAGGCCTAGAAATTTGACAGTATTAGAAACCAGCAACACTGAGCCGTATAAAAGCAGCTCTGGAGGAGGCAAGATGCCACGTTTTCTATAGAAGTGGACCACCTGTTTCTTGGCAGTAGAAAAGTGGAAACCACAGCTATCTGCCCAGATGCCGTGGCTGTGGACGGCCAGCTGGACCTGACGTTCTGCCATGCATAGACACGCAGCATGGCATAAAATGGTAAAGTCGACCATATACAGCATACATTCCACAGGTGGTCAAACGACAGACACAATGCCATTGATGGCAAAGGCAAACCAGGTGACACTCAATATGATCCCCTGTGGCACACTGTTCTCCTGAACGAACTCCAGAGAATAGGAAGCACCATTGCAAACACTGAAGGTATGAAAGGACATAAATTTCTGTATGAAACCAGGGAGATGTTCATGAAATCTCCAAGTGTACAGCTGTCACAAGATAACATGTTGCCATGTTGTATTGTACGCCTACTCAGCGTAAAAGACAACGGCAAGGAGGTGCTGCCCTCACAAGAATGTGGTCTGCATGGCAGCCTCCAAGCTGATCAAATGATCCACAGAAGAACGATTTTGACGTAACGACACTGAAGAGGCGATAAAAGCTGCCAGGTTTCAAGGCAGTATACCAGACGCGCATTAACCATATACTCAATGGTCTTACAGACGCAGATGGTGAGGGTAAAACGCAATAGCTGGAAATATACCCCTTTGACTTTCCCTGGTTTCAAGATTGACACAAGGGTTGACTTGCACCACTTCCAGGGGAAAACATCAGAAGTGCAAATGTTATTAAATTTTCTCAGCAAAAACAGTTTACCATCAAGTGGAAGGTGTTGCAACATAGAATAATGGATATTGTCGGGACCAACAGATTTATGCTTCGAGTGTGATAAAGACGGCTCCAACTCAAAAAAGGTGAAAGGTTGGTTGTAGTAGTCCTCACCTAAGCCGCCGAAATGGACTCCCACCATCTCGCAGGTCCCTTTGATGGTTCGAGATGAGGGAGAGTAGTGTTCACTGCTCGCAACATCCAGAAAATATTGACCCAAAAAATCTGCTACCGTTGTCCTTTCAGTAACAATTGTAATGACGGAGTCATAATAATTATCAGGATACTTGGTTCATTTTCTTTCATTGTGCGAGGCTTTGTAATATTTTATCAGGATTCAAAGTTAAAACAGTGGTAGTTATGTTTATCGGTCGTACGTTTGCTTTTCAGAAATCTTAATTTTTATTCGAGTCAGCATAGGTTGATAGAAGCTTTCCAACTGCAGTAGACATTTTTTCCTTCCAGAAATTTGATTATATTTTTACTACTACGCAGTTCGGCATGGAGTGGGGGGTTCTTCCGAAGGGGTCGCATTGGCTTTCGAAGGGATTCCGGCCCATGCCAAGCTCTTATTTAGTCACTTTTTGGCACCCAGGGGCGAGGAGCAGGGGTAGGCACGTGGCGACTTATACCCTTTGTGCCTACCACCCGCTATCGAAGCAAAGAGAAACAGTAGACAACCAGCACTCGCGGAAGATGCGTCGAGATGGCAAATATTCCCCACACCGGCAAACTTTATCCTTCTAAATTATTTCAGCCGGTGTGGGAGGTCGCTAGGGTGCCAGGAGGGATCTGATGTCGCTCCTGCCTTCGTAAATTCCTCTTGCGAGGCAAGCTTTAAATGACGTGAATAATAAATAAACTACTGTAGCGCTGCTCTTTGTTTGTTTGTCTGGTGAAACTGACTTTGTGACTCTGCATACTTGAAGATTGTATGTGAACTGTTTCATTTGAATGATAAATAAATGTAAAGAGTAACTATAACGAGACTTGAATTTATTTTATTTTTATACGGTGCCTTTTAAGTGTCATGTCTCTACCGATTGAGCAAACCGAGCTGTAATTTCCAGTTGCAAACAAGGCGCCCAACATGGGGCGATTAAACACACCGGATGACTCTGTGTTTACAAACATCACAGCAGCAAATCAACCCGTTACCGGCAGATCTAAACAAGTCTACGAGCGACGCAGAAGTTCCAGGTACTAGACAACTGATTCACCAGCAGCAGCAGTGTAAAACGGTAAGAAGTCAACATTCCATTTCGGGAAGTCATCAATGGAGCCTTCAGTCCAAGTCAATTCGTCACAATGTATTTTGATTATATTGGTGTATAGGTTATGTTGTTAATATTAGCTAATGTCGTTAAAGTAACTAAGCAATAATGGCACAATTTTCAAATAATAAGGTAAATGTTAAGTGCTAAAAATAAACTAAGTGTAAATGGTCAGAAATTTACAATATTCTGTTGTCTTTACAGAAAGGACAACAGGAGCTTAAATATGAACTAGGACACGAAATTAGACGAGCAGTGTGATAAAATCATTGCAGGATTAGTAACAAGGATAGAAATCTGGGGGGGAGGGGGGGTTGAAATGGAAAAGAATAGGATAGAAAATGCATCAACATTAACTGCCCCGAGTGATGATAATAAAAAATATAGATATTGTTTTACAGAATCAGATTGAAATTGCTAGCAGGAATGACGTAAACAATGAATTTATTACTGACTAGCTGTGCCCACAGCTCCGCTCCCATGGACTACAGAATTATTGTTTAGGTTTTTTTTAAAATAAAGTTGAATTTTACTTAGTGTTAATCTTTTGTACTCAATACTTGTTATAAAACTCAATGTATCAGTGAATTAAGTGGTAAAAACGAATTATTTCTTTGTTATAAATAGATATATGCTACAGCTGAGTTTTTTTAGGTCTTTTTATTTTACACAATTCTCTACTACATGATATTGTTCCATCTTTAACGGTTTAGACAGCGTATTGCTGGCGGCATACTTCTTTCCGACTTGATTCACTATTATAGTTTGGAAATTTTTTTGAGATATTTTCTCACTATAACATGTAGCCCATATCACCTTTCAGCCCTCTAACTATTTCTGTGCAATAAATTACGTTGATCTGTTGCTCGGTTGCATTGTAATTCCATTTGTGTACTTTTTCATTTACCAATAAGAATTTCCCTGAGGGAATGAGATATTTTATCGGGATAAAAAGTAGCCTATGTCACTTCCCGGCCTTCCAACTATCTCTGTACAAAAAATCACGTTGATCCGTTGCGACGTGAAAGAAGGACAAACAAACAAACACACTTTCGCATTTATAATATTAGTTAGGATTGTGACGATGTAAGGAAAGAGTTTAATACTGAGGGTAGAAATGAATACGTTATTATTGGTTGTGAAAATGTAAGTGAAGAGGGGCATACTGAATGTAGAAAGGTTTTTGGTCACTCAGTTCCTTTAAGTGAAACTCAACTGCAGATGCAGAATGATAATTTTGAGAAGTGTGTACATAACTGTTGTGAATTCTATACATTGAGGAGAATGTAGTACAGGAAGGGAGACTTAAGGTTTGGGGGGTAAAACAACATGTTTACAATGAATCAAAGCTGCGAATGGGATCAGCTATTATATTGCACCAGGCAAGGTTAGCTGAGAGCACAGTACAAACAATACAAGGTTAT
The DNA here is from genome assembly GCA_002778355.1 of Clitarchus hookeri. Lineage (NCBI taxonomy): Eukaryota > Metazoa > Arthropoda > Insecta > Phasmatodea > Phasmatidae > Clitarchus > Clitarchus hookeri. The sequence goes on along the minus strand of NQII01000063.1, from coordinate 14,332 downwards.
TGTGAGAATGGGGGGTTTGTAAGGCGAAAGAAAAGATTGAAACACAGGGTCAGAAAAAGTAATTAGGAAAAAGAAAAGGAAAAAGAGGGGTAGATTTAGGACAGTAGGAAGAAGGAAACTAATGAAGTACAGTATGAGAAAGGTCGTAAGGAAAAAGGGAAGGAAAGTGAGAGACAAAGTAAGAACGGCCAGGAAAAGAAAATTTAATAAAGGCAGACAGACTGCAATTTAGATTAAGAAAATAGATACTTAACTTTTTAATATTTTTACTGTACAGTTTTGTGATACTTTGATTGTACCGTAGTAATGTAAGAGAAATAAGTTAATGTTATTATTTTGAGGAAAAATTCCTTTTATTATATGAAGAACCATACAAAATTGAGAAAGTAGATCACAATATGTACAGGATACATGGGGTAAATTGCAATATTTCCCTTCTCAAGCCTTGGGAGAGGCAACAGTGAATAATCTATTACATAATTATAATTAGTAAAATATTTCAGACTTATAACCCATGCATGGTTATTTTATAAAAATTAATAATTGTGAGCCAGAGTGTTTCTGTTTGTGTGATAAAAGAAAAATGTACAATAAATCAGTAAATTCTCAGTGTATTAAGGTTTTAACACTAGTGTTTAAGAGTAGTAATGCCAGAAAGATGCAAAGGTGTGGTAAAGAACATTCAACTGTAATAGAATCATCGTATATATTTCAATATGTATTCAGTGCTGGCAAGATTGCAACTTGTAAACTAAGTTTTTTTTTATTTTTTGCAAACCTTTGATACAACACAAAGGTGACAATTTCCAGACATGGATATGCTATCATTTTAATGTATCTCCAGTAGTAATATTTAAACTGTATTAGCAGTAGTATGATTTACCAATGAATTTTCCAATTGCTAAATATTGGTATAGAATGATTGAATTTTGTTGGAAGTTAATTTGAAATAACTATGGATGATAAAAAAGTTTTAATGAATGTAATATAATTTTACAGTCATTTTGCACATTCAGCATTGAAAAATTTGAGTAATGAAGAAGATAAATTGAGGATGTAAGACATATTGTCTGAAAATACAAGGGTTGAGGTGTTGTATTGTGTTGGGCCTTAAGAATATACATATGTAGTGATAAGACATTGCTCCAGTTTTATGGTGTTCTTGGATTATTAGCACAAGAGTTTTCTTTATTGGGGCAGATCTGAGGCCCCTTTTTGTCAGCACTGGCCTAATGAATAAGGCAGTGACTTTTATAGTTTTGGGCAGACCTGGGTCCCCTTTGTAATTGTTGTGTGCTGATCCCAGCAAGGAACCAGAGTAATGAGCAGTCCACTAGAATCATCATTGGCATACGTTGTGAATACACCCTCAAACCACAAATTAGAAACATGTGACTAATTGCAATAAGTGATTTGTATTATTTTCTTGCAGCATCCCAGTAAATATCTTCTCGCTCTTCTTTAACATGTGAAGTGTATATTTTTTGTAATGTAAAGGAGTTTAATTACCAAATTGTAAACTTAAATTGTTGTTAAAGAGCAGAGACAAAGTGGTTTGCAGAGTAGCCGCATACAAGATAGGTTTCGATTTGGGAAAGATTTCTTCCAAACCAAGGGGGGTTATGTAATGACGCAGTCATAATAATTATCGGGATACTTGGTTCATTCTCTTTCGTTTTGCAAGGCTTTGTAATATTTTATCAGGATTCAAAGTTAAAGCGAGGTAGTTATGTTTATCGGTCGTACATTTGCTTTTTCAGAAATCTTAGTTTTTATTCGCGTCAGCATTAGTTGATAGAAGCTTTCCAACTGCAGTAGACATTTTTTCCTTCCAGAAATTTGATTATATTTTTACTACTACGCAGTTCGGCATGGAGTGGGGGGTTCTTCCGAAGGGGTCGCATTGGCTTTCGAAGGGATTCCGGCCCATGCCAAGCTCTTATTTAGTCACTTTTTGGCACCCAGGGGCGAGGAGCAGGGGTAGGCACGTGGCGACTTATACCCTTTGTGCCTACCACCTGCTATCGAAGCAAAGAGAAACAGTAGACAACCAGCACTCGTGGAAGATGCGTCGAGATGGCAAATATTCCCCACACCGGCAAACTTTATCCTTCTAAATTATTTCAGCCGGTGTGGGAGGTCGCTAGGGTGCCAGGAGGGATCTGATGTCGCTCCTACCTTCGTAAATTCCTCTTGTGAGGCAAGCTTTAAATGACGTGAATAATAAATAAACTACTGTAGCGCTGCTCTTTGTTTGTTTGTCTGGTGAAACTGACTTCGTGACTCTGCATACTTGAAGATTGTATGTGAACTGTTTCATTTGAATGATGAATAAAAGTAAAGAGTAACTAGTACGAGACTTGAATTAATTATATTTTTATACGGCGCCTTTTACGTTTCATGTCTCTACCGATTGAGCAAACTGAGCTGTAATTTCCAGTCGCCATTCTGACGGCTGCGACCCGAAGGGAACTTGCATGCTGAGAGATTGACCGCACAACTTCCGAACATTGTCCCAGATAAACTTGCTGGTAGCATGTACTGTCAGCGAGGAAATGAAGTTCTTCTAGGATTTCCGCCGGCTGTCCTTGATTATACGTCGAGCGCGAGCCCGACAGACATAAACGAGCTCCAGGTTAACTCGTGTGGGGTGAGCACTAAAGCGTCTGAGCGCACGTCGTCGGTCATGGACAGCATCCTTGCATTCATCGTTCCACCAAGGAACACACCTACGAACACGAGGTGAAGATTGGGGTATTGCAGCCTCCCCAGCTGACACGACAATAGAATGGAAGAGTTCCACTGCCACGTTCACGTCAAGAGAAACCTCAGCAATGAAGTGGAGGGAATACTGGAAATGAGCTCCTGTCTACTTTCACAAGCGCAAACTGAGGTGGTATGGGGTGGGACAGCAAACAACACATGATCCAAAACAATTGGGTAATGGTCACTGCCACAGAGATCTGCATAAATAGACCAATAAGTGTGTGACCAAAGCTGGGCTACAAAAAGAAAGAACTATACGTGATGAAATGCCAGTATGGGTGGTGAAGAGTGTAGGAGTACCAGTGTTCAACAAGGCAATATTAGAACTGGTGAGTCAAGACTTGACTACGTGACCCTGGCCATCCCTATGATCTGAACCCCATATGTGAGCGCTGAAGTCAAGCAGAAATGGAGGTGAGATCTGAGATGAAAGATCCTCAAAATCAGCTGCTAAACTGACACGCTAGTGGGGGTACATATACGCTACAATCAGTGAAACAACACCAAGGAACACCCTGACCGCTACTGCCTGCAGAGCAATGTGAAGTGCAACAACATCATGATAAACAGAATCCTTCACCACATGACGGACACCACCACAGGCACGGTCCATCAACACATTATCCAGGTAGTAAAACGTGTGAACTCTAAGGAAGGCCGTATCAGAGGGACGAAAGTGCGTTTCCAGAAGGCAAATGAGTGTATGAGTATTGGGAAGGAAGAGTGCGGAAACAATTACTTCAATTGGCCCCTATATCTATTGATCACAGCCTTTAAACCCCTGGAGTCTTCGACAGTGTTTTGTGTGTAAACATCAACTGCCATCTTGGCTTCTGGTTCATGAGAGACAGGCTGGTGAGTTGGCAAGTAGATGATGCAATCCTGTGTATCAGGTTCGCTTGCAGGAAAGGACGTGAGCAATAAAGACTGAATTTTTTTTTTTTTTGCAGCAGCAGCAGCATGCAGATGAGATTTATTAACAATAGTAGGCTTGAACAGTTTTTTCTCAGCTGGTCCACACTATGTACCAACAGTCGTGATTCAGGTCTCCAAAACGTGCTGTGGCTTCGGTGCATTCACAGACACTTCTGTCTGGGTACCCATGTTGACTGTGAGTACATGCATCCTTTATTGCTGGTCAAGCATTGGCAACAACACTGTACTGAACAGAAAGTTTTAGACCCTGGAGAGCCTGGAAGCATTTCTGTGCCTCGACAAAGGAAACCTTGTCGGTGGCCCGGATTCACTGAACAGCCTACTCCTCCTGGTACAGGGGATTCCTTCGACCAAATAGGATGTGCTTTGCTACAGTTCACACAGCTCAGAGGTTTGCTACACCAAGTACCACAATGCAATAGGTCAGCACATTTTGAGCAAACTGGTCGATGTCTGCATTTTGCAGATGAATAGCCAAACTGTTGACAGTTGTAACAACAAAGGGGAACGGGAATAAACTGCTTAACACAAACATTCAGGTAGCCGACTTTGATAACTGATGGGAGGTCATGCACACCAAGAGTCAAGACGAGGGTAGCTGTAGGTGACTAACACCATCAGTTGTCTTCAGCACACTGCGAACATCAGTGACATACTGAGTTTGCAGCTCACATTACACCTAGCTTTCTGGAATGTCAATTAGGTCGGGACACCAGATGACATCCTTGTTGGAGTTGAGGGACACGTGGTACTTGACCTCAACAGGAAACTTTGCTGTTGCCCCAGTGACGACTGGGCAGAATTCAATGTCTCTACAAGAAGCTCGCGCCTTTCGCTTATCTTCTTACAATCAGCAACAGGACCACCAGCTGCTCCATCAACCACTTTTTGCGATTTGAAAGGGACACATTTTCAAAAGTGTGCCCTTCTAAACCTCTGGTAACCAAAAAAACGTGACGTAGGTAATTTATTAGCAGCCGAAAAAAACACTACAGAAGCACGATCCGAATCGCTACCAGTATCATTGCAGTGGCACTTGAAGTGGCTGTTGAGGGTGCCACGCTTTTAGAAAGTGCTTTTGGAAGCAATGGTGTAGGCCCCCGTACTGGGACCAGTCGGCCTCAGTCTGCCGTTTGGAGGAGAAAATAAGCCAGCAGTTACAAAACACCACGGGCTGCGCCATTAGGAGTGGGACGAACCTCCCTCAGACCTAAGCAGTATTTAGGAACAGCTACCTTTTGCCGCTATTCACTGCAAATAATTGCCCAAATAACACATCAAAGTGTACACCAGGGCAACCCAGAGACAAATCTTACATCCTGAGCAAGTTCAGTTTTATTCCCCTACTAGGAAAACATCCCAGGCTCCCCACTATAGAGTACACCCTTGGTGCCAGTTCAGGGGACTTGTGACTAAGTCACACCATTTGGTTTTGGATGGAGGCAGCACTCATGCATAAGGGCAGATCCTCATAAGGAAGGTGGACATGGCCCTGGCCTCAGACGATGCTGTAGAGAGATGTAACTCGACCTGGTGAGAGGGAAAGAAGCAGATGACAAAAAAGATGAAGAAAGAAGCACGAGATGATGGTTCAACAAATTTCAGACCCGGACCGTGTCCCGATTAGTCGCGTCTTACAAGTGGGTGTGGTAGTATTATAAAACGCTTCCACCACACGGGGAACTGCAGCTACAGAAATGACCAGTTGAGGCAAGTATATTTTTTTTTGTCTTTTTTGCTTCTTCAGGATGGAGTCGAGGGAGACAATTCCGAAACCTGACCGTTCACATTTTACTGATTCTGAATATTCACAATAGGTCTTTTACTGAAACACAACATCCAAAAGAGAGGCGTGAGTATGCAGCCACACACACACTTCAAAAATTTGTAAATAAGACCACGAACTTGCTTATTACAAGTTTTAAAAACCATATTGTTTAAGTGAAATGGTAATTATGCAGTTATGGGGGTTTCTGAACGAAACGTCCTAGACCAACAAAAGTAGCATTAATGGATTCTGCACAGCTTATCTTGTTCATATATATAAGATCACGTTAAAATAAGTAGAACATATTAAATTTTTTTTAACAAAATTCCGAAATGTACAAGCAGTTTGGCCGGTGTGTTTACGTTGGTCGCCATGTTTAATGGCTGCGCATCGCTGTTTCCCACGCTACTTATCGGCCGTGGATATTCAGGAGGGCGTAATGTTAAAATAAATAGAACGTATTAAATAAAATAGTTAATAGTACGAGCGGTCCACCGCTTTTATTACGTCGGACGCCTTAATATTTGGTGATTTTCGGCACCGTACCGTCACCTTATTGGCTGTAAGGTCGTTGACGTCATCGTAACTGTCTTTTATACATCATTGTCATCGAATTTGAGTTGCCGTTCAGATGTGAAACAGTGTGGTTATGTTGTTGTGGTTGTGTTGTTGCGGGTGCGACTTGCAACATCCGAATCTGACCGATTTAAAAACTGAGAGTGCAATAACGAGTGCTTCTGTGCGTATCTTCGCCTATGAACGTGTGCTTCTGTGCATAATATTCACCTACGTGGCGGGTGTTACTTGTTTCGTCGAGTGAGGTAAGGTGTACAACAGTTGAATTGGCCGAGGACAGAGGAATTGTACTCGCCGCTAACTAGGTGAGTGAATTGATATTCTTCTGTGTCTTTTACGAATCCTTTAAATCCCTAACATCCTAGATTTGACTAAATGTAAAATAGTGATTCACTCATTATGGGGTTAGGTTCTGTTAGGTTAGGTGGGCACATGTTACGAAATTAGTCTGACGTTAATGTCCCTAGTATATTGTGTTCTGCATAATTAGTAGAGTGGAAATTACAATTTTTCGGGGTTTTTTTTTGCAGAAAAGCCCCTAAACTGCATAATTGTTAACAATAGTGACTTTCCCGAAAACAAAAGAAAAATTCAGGGAAAGTGGTATAATTTCACTCTACTAATTACACAGAACACGAATTGACTAGGGGCATTAACATATCAATACAAACCACAAATATGATAGTGGGGTGGGCTATGAAGATCCGGGAAATTGTGTATAAGATATGTACGTTACAGTTATATTTTTGTGTGTAAATACGTTAAATGTAAAATGACCGAACATTACGATATGTAAATACAGGACTCTTTGTCATCACATAACACCGTATTTCTTCGTACAGCAGTGCAAACACCACCTGTGCATTACATATTGAGAAGTAAGGTTGAATTCGGTTAAGTTCGCTACATTTCAAATAAATACACGCCACAATAATTATTCCCTTGATTAGAATTACTATGTCACAAAAACTTACTAATTCACTGCGTTATCAAAATACGTGGCCTTAGATGTGATTAAATAGCATATTTACTTCTCACCGGAATATCATCTGATAGAATAAAACATTATGAAAACGATTCGGGTTAACTCAAACTTGACAAACTCCGACAGCATATTGTGAATACAGGTAATTTCTTCTTAAGCAAGAAGTGTGCGCAAACATTATTTCGTACTGACATTACGACAGTAAAACACAATACAATTAACATACTTTTTGATTCCACAATCACTCTTTAGTTTCAACGAGCCTCTCGCACAAACTTCGTATTCTGCCATTTCATCCCAGTCACTTAAAGCCTTCACTTCGCTAAATGCCCTTAAAGGACCGCGGTCAAATTAGTAGATTTCACCCGTAAAGAAAGTACTACACAAGAACATAGCCGCCATGACAGATCATCGTGAAAAAGCAATATCAAAAACATTTTCCCTCACTTATTTATAATAAAATCAATTTAAACCATTTTTTTTAATTCGAAGATAAATAACGTACAAGTAATAAGACAAATATAAGATTAAATTCCAGGAACCAAACTTTATAAAATAATATGCAAAAACCAGTCAATAGGTTTTTGTAGAATATAAAATTTAATTTGTAACAAAAATTGTACTCGAACCAGGGATAGTACACACATGACACCAACACCAAAATAAAGCGTAAACCTTCCACAACATCGCATATATGCCACAATTTGCACTGCGGTCGAAAGTTTTTTCGGACACCGAAATCGCAAATAAGTGCGCGCAAAATCAGAATGCCAGAAATGCAGCCTGGCGAGTGACGAAACAGCAAAGTTCATGATTTTTTTTACACTACTCGCGGTAATGCTACACTAAAAATGAAAGCACTTCCTGCAAGAATATAGTCTACATTTTATTAACTACTAAATAAAAAATTCTTGCAAGAAAAATAAAAAAACGACACTCCAGCAATATACACTCCCGGCATAAAGGAAAGGGTGAAACAAATCCTGACATTAAGCGATCTACGACCGGGATCACAAGCACCTAGGATCGAAGTACGGCTCAATACCCACAATATTAAGGCGATTCTGGACACGGCCGCAGCCGGAAATTTCATAGATAGCCAACTACTAACACCGGGACAGAGAAGGG
>NQII01000062.1:1617801-1632849 GCA_002778355.1 Clitarchus hookeri | reverse complement strand
GGGGAATCGTCCTAATTTTTGCACGTCAGGGGAAAACGTGGTGGTTGTGGCCTTTGAACGATGGGTTTTCCCGGGACTATCCAGTTTCCTCCTAATGTTGCATTCCTCCGGCGATTATGCCTCAACCTTCCAAGAAATTCTGGCACTTGGTACTTCTTACCAAAACTTATTGATTGTCTCTCCATAAGCCATATTCATTATTGTTATTTAATGATATTATATTTTAGTGCAATAAAAGTAACATAATATTATATATAAATATTGAAATAAAATTGTATATCAATTTTATNATATTATATTTTAGTGCAATAAAAGTAACATAATATTATATATAAATATTGAAATAAAATTGTATATCAATTTTATGATAACATTTTTATCTCTTTGTGTTTTACTTGTTTTTAATAAAAAAAATAAGAATATTAAATAAAGAGATTATGTATGATGATAAAAGAATGTATCCAAATCAAAACGTAAGTGCCAGGTGCATGAAGTAGTGTTTTACGAGCGTAATACGTTCTCTGCGACACACTACACGCGCCATAGAAGATGTGATTGTAGTGGACTGAGGACTACGCCAACAATGACGTTGTTAAGTGCCAAGGAAAACAAAGGAAACTTTGGCATTGTCGAAATAAACTTCGGTTGCTCGTATTTGAGCCCACGGGAAACAGTAAATGTTTTGAAGAAAAAACGGCTTCAGAAATAAATTTTCAGCTTGTCGTCACAATAACAGCAAACCGTTAGGAATATCTGATGATGAGAAAAAAATACATTGCTACAATGCTCACTNCCTTGTCGTCACAATAACAGCAAACCGTTAGGAATATCTGATGATGAGAAAAAAATACATTGCTACAATGCTCACTAACTTACAACGTGAGGAAACCTTGTTCTATGCACATTTATTGGGTGGTGTACACTCAACGTTTAGAAGTGCACCACGCATCGTGGTTCTTGCCGGGTTTTGAACTACACATAAATATTTTCTTTAATTTCTAAATTCTGTAGTTTTTTTTTTTAGAAACTTTTAATTGATTTTTAAACCAAGTACGGTTTCTTGTATATTATGGTCACAACTTGTAAGAATATAGTAATTTTTTTACAGCAGTTTTGTATGTAGTGCGCTATTTAGTTTTCCTTTCTATAAAACTGTCTTTCGACCACCTACATACAGCTATTTAGTATGGTGCCCTTCAACAATCATTATTAATAAAATCCAATTAGGTAGTTATATAATCAGTGAACTCAAAAAAAGTTTTATTGAACCATATAAAAAATATATTATAAATACATAAAATTAAAATACAAATTTTTAAAAATATTATATACATATTTTTAGCAATGTAAATAAAATATTCTTTTGTTCACGTCAGTGATTTTCTTCCCATTTCTACTCAAGAGACTGGAAGAAGTCTTCATGCAAGATACATCACAAAATATCTATATTATAATACATAAATATATGTAAAAGCTGTAGAAAATCAGAGTGAGGAATTTGTTAATTTGCCTGAAGCAAATTTTAAGTTCCGTCTGAGAAATATTGTTTTAGCCTACACTGCAAGTTAGAATTTACGTTGGAACGCAGAAATTAATCATAATATTTACATCCCTGGTGTTTTTAGAAATTAATTATGTCCCTTCTTTATTAAATGTAAACCCTGCCCTCCCTTACACAACAACTAAAGAAGCCAAAGTGTGTTTTAAAATGTAAAATTTTAATTATTACTATATATCAAGTTTATTAGAATTACTGTTTGCTATTTAACAAAAAAAAATGTGATCTAGTAATCCATTCCTTTGTTGTGAGATTGCACGAAATATATTTTTTAACAATATTTGCATCTTTGTTGTGTCTTGTATTTATATATTTTAAGAGTCCGGAAGTGCTAATAAACAATAGTTTACAACTGTAACGGTGTTTTTGAAACTCTGGGGAACTCCATCAAATTAAACCAAGTCAAATTTTATACGTCCATCGTATATCACAAATGACTCTGGATAAGTGAAATTCTTAGTATTTTTATTCACTACCATGAATAGAAATATTCACTGGGCTTCTGAGATATTTTCCGNTTACTGTTTGCTATTTAACAAAAAAAAATGTGATCTAGTAATCCATTCCTTTGTTGTGAGATTGCACGAAATATATATTTTTTAACAATATTTGCATCTTTGTTGTGTCTTGTATTTATATATTTTAAGAGTCCGGAAGTGCTAATCAACAATAGTTTACAACTGTAACGGTGTTTTTGAAACTCTGGGGAACTCCATCAAATTAAACCAAGTCAAATTTTATACGTCCATCGTATATCACAAATGACTCTGGATAAGTGAAATTCTTAGTATTTTTATTCACTACCATGAATAGAAATATTCACTGGGCTTCTGAGATATTTTCCGTAGTTTTCCGAGTATAATATTAGTTGCCACTACATCTTTGTAGCATTACATTTTTTTAATATATTTTAATATACCAGTATAACCGTTCCGGAAACCATATTTTCAAACTCACCGATGTATTTATGTGTTATATAAACATTTTTTTTTTTGCTCTATTCGCATCTTTTTATAACATGGCTGTGGTCTTAGACTCACCTTTATTATGACCTGTTAATGTTACAATTCCTCATTTATTCAACACAGTACGTGCTATTGAATACAACAGGAAATTTAAGTGGCATTGCTTTGCATCTTTCTTACAAGACGTTGTTAAGGATACGTCGGCTCTAAGAAAACCCTTTCCAAAATATTGTAGCGCGGAGTTTCTAAATAAACATGACGTGCCATTATTTGGCATGGTCGCCTAATTATTGAATACAGAATATCGGTACGGATTTTTCTATGCCTCCATTATCTGCGGGACATTGTCTGCCATTGTCACTGCCTGCCTGAACAAGGACTAAGAAAATTATTTGTAGCCTCTGGCAAGATAATTTTTTATAAATCCTTGTAAAACGTATGAAGTAACCTGTAGCAGGGGATGGCGAGACTATAATAAGTTAATTAATACAGTACCACTTTCTTGTGGAATCTGTTGAGGAATAAAAACCGTAAATAAAATGCAATTTAAAGGGACGAAATTATTTTGGCTTATAATTGTTTTTCTGGAAACATTGTAAAAATAAATTTAAACATTTAGTCTATGTGTTTTAAAGCGATCTGTACATATATATCAAATAAATTGTAAACTAATCACAGTTTAACGAATAAACTAATTATATTTTGCAATTTTTCACTTTCCGTTTGCCAAACGCATAATTATATTTACTTTGGAGTGGCTCTTCACTGATTGCCTTTTACACTCCCTCTTTTCCCCTATTCTGAAATAATCCAGTGTATTTTATTAAATTTATATTCCACTGAAAAGGTTTCAAAAATCGTTGGTTGCTATGAAATTAACAAAATTTGTTTTGTTAATCTAATGCGTTTATTCTGTTTGCGAAACTCACTATTCTGGGTAAATCAAATGGAAAAATTTTTAATGTCCGAATGCAACTTAAATAACATAATTTCAGATTATACGGTATTCCTTCAAATGCACCAATTGTTTGTAAACTATTTAAAAAAATGTAGGTGAAAAATATGTGTTTTTTATAGTCTCTTAATTATTTTTAAATATTACACAGAAAAATTTATATTTTTTGTCAGGTTGGGTTTTAAGGATTTTATTTATAGTAAGATGTGCGAGCACGTTTAAATAAAGTTATTTCAGCCTTAACACAAAGTCAACANTTTAAGGATTTTATTTATAGTAAGATGTGCGAGCACGTTTAAATAAAGTTATTTCAGCCTTAACACAAAGTCAACAGGTATTATTGACTTTAATCACGCAATTATAAATACTGAAGAAAAGCAGAAGAATGCTGGCGTTTACAGTGAAAATTTGTTTAAATGTAAGGTTTTTTGGCGTATGAAGTTCTCGATTTTCACGTCGCAGCAGAGTATTTTAGCTTAATTTTTGATGAAGCACATAGGAAAATTTAATAACATCTCTAACTGAGTTCAGTATCGTATATGCGTTCTCCATACATCTATTTCCCAATCCCCTCTCCAAATTTTTCGCCTCACCCCGCCAAAAATTACAGCTGAACTTTTGTGACCGAGGTTTCTTATAAGGTATCGCCTGCACAAGGCACGGAAAGACATTCGAAGTCAGGCTAAGAAACGAATGACTGTGGCGTTTGTAAATGCACGCTTATTAATTTTTTAAGCCAGAGTTTAAAAACTACGGTATAAAAAACTGAGCGCTATAAAAGCCGAAACGTTACAAAGAATCTTCACAATCACTAAGCTGCAAACTTCTGTGCAAGGACGAATTGCGGTCCGTTTCCGTATGGGCAGGGGGCGCGGTGGTGTAGTGGCTAGACCTAGACCACCCACCTCCTACCCAAGACGAACCTGGTTCGATTCCCGACGGGGTCGCTCCCGGATTTTCGCACGTCGGAATCGTGCCAGACGATGCCGCTGGTCGACGGGTTTCCTCGGGGATCTCCCGTTTTCCCCGCCATCGCATTCCGGCTCTGCTTCACACTCGCCGAATTTCACGCTCATAGACTCTCACGACCTCGATCTTAATATCACCCCTCCACTCTCCTATAGTCACCCCTTTGAATTCTGAAGAAATAGAAAACAAGGGAAGCTTGTGTATAATATTTTACATCATTATCGCAATTTTTAAAATGTTTTAGAAGGAAGTTCCCTAAAGAGGTAGGAGAAGGAAGCCTACGTCGTTTATTGACAATATAAAAAATATATATTAATTTTGTTAGAGACTTCTAGAAACCGACCAATCCTGAACCAAGCCATTCTTAGAGGAAGTTATTGACCACTCGTCCGAACCACAGAATGCATTGTAATACAGATTTACAACAGTCCCTTATACCACGAACTCCAACTGCACGGTCAAAGGTCAGCAACGTGTTGAAACGACGTGCGCCAGTCAGCTCCTGGTCACACTTTCCAGTCGACAACACAACCAATATGGAAGCTTTCGCAGCGCCCAGTAACCAATTAGAGAATAGGCACACATCCGGAGCCTCCGCGGGGCCAATCAGCGATTAGGTACGCCCACGTCAAAGACTCAATCTGATCATTTCATTTCTGTATACTTATTCTGCGTCCGCGCGATGATTACGATCAAGGTCTGCATTTCCAGTTCACTGGATTCCGTCTTCGGATACATTTTTTATTTTCTTATTTTTTCCAGGAGCGGACAGGAGCACAGCATCCACAAAAGGGAAGGAAGAATTCCAGCACAGTGATGAAAGAACAAAACGTTTTTATTATTTTCATTTTTTCCCTCCTAACGTGGGAGGCACCCCAGGCTACGTATTTCGCCAAATAAAAGGAAAAGGGGGGAAAAAACTCCTGGAGTAAAGAGGAAAGATGAAAGTGTAACGGGGGAGAGAAGGAGAAAAAAACGATTCCTAGAGGAATGCCAGGCAAGTTATGTTATTGTTATTGTGAAATGTTGCGACGTAACCTGGCTCCTCAGAAAGCGCCGTCTCTCTGGCGGTAGTCGGAAAGACGTGGTGGTGGTGCGTAGGGGTTGAGTTTGTCTGTGAAGGGGGGGGGGGGTGGCTGAGAAAGAGGCATAACTCGCGATCTTTTATTCTTATCTGGCGAGCAGCGAAGAGGCTGCCATCGCACCCGTATCCTCTCCGGGTCTTATTACCTATTATTTGTTCCTACGGGTGTTCTTTCCAACCCCCTTGCCCACAAGCGGAACCAGGGCTTGGAGAAGTGGTGAGAGGAAGGGAGAGGGAGGGAAAAGAGCTGTAAAATTGCATTACTCGCTCGGTGCACTGGGCCGTAATGCTGAAAATAAGCTTCTCTCTTTTTTTTCTCTCTCTCTTTCTCTCTCCCTATCTATCTCTATCTCCTGGAAGGGAAATATTCCTCTGGATGGACAATATCTCCGGCGGCGGAGTCNTCTCTCTCCCTATCTATCTCTATCTCCTGGAAGGGAAATATTCCTCTGGATGGACAATATCTCCGGCGGCGGAGTCGCTTCGATTAAGCTGTGTGTGACGACGAAGATTCAGTTTCCGTGTCGCTGAGCATTCTGAGGGCCGCGCCTGGCTGGCGCTTGAACTGCGTTGCAGGGAACACACGTTTCCCCACCAAACTGTTAAACTTGAGCCCAAATATTCTCATTTACAAAGAGAACACAAACTTCAGCAAATGCCTGTAGATTAATGCCAAGACACCCCGCACATTATAAACTCCGTTTCAGAGCTCTCCAAGACAGCTAAAAACTGCCTTTCGAATTGCTGTATCTCAAAATATGCCCGTCAGATACGTACAGAAATGCTCTAGGACCTACATTAAACTTGCTACAGATTTCCCGTCAATTAAATGATAGGGTCACCACTGAAAGTCCTATAGGTACAAGCAGCACGATGATAACACTGCACGTCAGTTCAGGGCCTTGTGCTTAGTGGCGATGGCGCACTTGATGTGCGTGGCAGTCTCTTCCTTATCGCTCTCGCACTTCTTGAACTAAAGCGCGGAATAAAACTGGATCACGCATGAAATGGGTCGTGGGATGTTTCGGTAGAAAACACGTNCTTCTTGAACTAAAGCGCGGAATAAAACTGGATCACGCATGAAATGGGTCGTGGGATGTTTCGGTAGAAAACACGTGATTAAAAAAATGGGTTGGATATTGTGTGGGGATGTCTGAACACTAAAAACGTTTAAGAAACTTTTCGTGCTCAAAGAGAAGTTTCAAGTACTCATTTCAAGTCCAAGGGTTATTTTTTACGCATGAAAATGNAGAAACTTTTCGTGCTCAAAGAGAAGTTTCAAGTACTCATTTCAAGTCCAAGGGTTATTTTTTACGCATGAAAATGGCTGAAAACGGTTTTTTTTAGAATCCGATTTAACTGCTTAACTTTTATACAGAAACTCTATTTGCTGTCTTTCAACACTCACCATACTTTTGTTTTTGTTGGCGTGTTAAAACAGTATAGAGTCGGTGACGGAAAGACTGCACGCCAGTTTGACGTATTGCGCGTAAAGGCGATGAGGCAAGTGGTGAGCAACCAAGAATCGGCCTTAAAGCTCACGCGTTTCAAGGCCTCGAACGTTCAGAAGTAGCTGCAGGCATGGGTGAAACACTTAACCCATTCAGACTCAGAGTACACAATTGTGTCTATTACGACCGTGAAGTTATTTTTTTTTGTGCATTGCACCGCACACTGTGAAGCTCAATGACCAATAATATTACCTGCGGGAATATGATTCGCAAACCGTCTTACCATTCTAGTTTATAATTGGNAAACCGTCTTACCATTCTAGTTTATAATTGGTTCATATAACTATACAGTATACAGCTCATTGGCTGTGGCAATGAAACAAGTGTTGTGTTGACTAAAGTACAGCACGCAATACAATTTTTTTTTTGCAACACCTGCAACCATTAATTAAAGTGTGTCTGAAATGGTTAAGGTTATCCCGCCCGTCTTCATATTTGTTTGCGAAAGCGAGAGAGCAGACTCAAGGATGAGCTAAACGGCGAATCGAATGCATGTATTTACGGTTACTTCAAATATTTCCCGTTTTTAGTTTTACTTTCTGGTTGTTNCTAAACGGCGAATCGAATGCATGTATTTACGGTTACTTCAAATATTTCCCGTTTTTAGTTTTACTTTCTGGTTGTTTCCTCGTCTCATGCAAACGAAGCTAAACAGCTAAACCAAGTCTAAAAAATTCCACAAAAGTAACAACGAACTACATTTGTGAAGGTGCTGCGAATGGAATATATCGTCTATAGAGCAAGCACTGCATATACTATAGGACGCCATAGGTGGAGACAGACAATCAAAAATGTAAGTAGAAACAGCTTTTGTGGTCTTATCCCTGGGTATAATGTCCTATCTGCCCCTTCAAGTCCACTATATTTAAGGTCCTAACTTAGTCACAGGGTCGATTTTGGTGAACTCAGACACGGCTTTATTAGTTGTTACTCCTCCAGATCTCCTTAACAGTTGTAAGTTAATTAACATCGTACTCAACCCGATTTACCGTAGGCGTTACCACTTCGCGGTAGGCAGTGACGTTACCATGGAGATTTCAAGAACTTTAGCTCCTGTCGCACTGTCAAGTTTCCTTCTTCTAATATATTTTACAAAAAAAAAATTTAAATCGNTCCCTCGTCTCATGCAAACGAAGCTAAACAGCTAAACCAAGTCTAAAAAATTCCACAAAAGTAACAACGAACTACATTTGTGAAGGTGCTGCGAATGGAATATATCGTCTATAGAGAAAGCACTGTATATACTATAGGACGCCATAGGTGGAGACAGACAATCAAAAATGTAAGTAGAAACAGCTTTTGTGGACTTATCCCTGGGTATAATGTCCTATCTGCCCCTTCAAGTCCACTACATTTAAGGTCCTAACTTAGTCACAGGGTCGATTTTGGTGAACTCAGACACGGCTTTATTAGTTGTTACTCCTCCAGATCTCCTTAACAGTTGTAAGTTAATTAACATCGTACTCAACCCGATTTACCGTAGGCGTTACCACTTCGCGGTAGGCAGTGACGTTACCATGGAGATTTCAAGAACTTTAGCTCCTGTCGCACTGTCAAGTTTCCTTCTTCTAATATATTTTACAAAAAAAAAATTTAAATCGGAGTCACGACCATCAAGTTCTGCCAGCAAATAAAGTTAGTCAAACAATCGTCAATGTATCTGAAAATGTCACGCTTTGAAAATAATTTTTATTTGACATGCGTAGTCTAATTTCCGTAGAAAATNGTTTTGAAAAAAAAATTTATTTGACATGCGTAGTCTAATTTCCGTAGAAAATGGGATAAATATGTGGGTTTATCAAGCAGTTTAAGTGGCGAACGCCAGTTGGAGCTCTTGTGCAAATCTTATCGCACACGAGCAGAACCCACTGACTATTCCCGTACTCAGTCAACCTCCGTAACGCAACTACAGACGTGCTTGGCCCACGTGATGCCTCTCGACTGTCGTGTGCGGTTGGCCACCTCTAGGCCACTGTTCAGGCAGCGTTAACGTAGCAAAATACCTTCTACCTGAAAGCGGCTCGCTTCAGCGTAGCCATCAGTGCGCCAGGCGTGGAGGCGGTCACCCGCTGGCTTACTGCTTCCGGCCTGTCGCAAGTTGACCAACTGTCGTCAGCCAACTGTTGGCGGCGTTGGCAAGCCACTTGCAGGCCAGCACTTAGGGCCCACTTAGAGCAGCTTGTCGATCATATTGAAAACAAGAGAGAATTACTGTGTTCTACGCCAATGACAATTATTTACTTCACGCCAGTGTATATGTTTACTGTAGTATTATTCCACGATTAGCATATTTCTCTGGAAAAGATTGGAATAGAATTCACGACCCTTTAGTGCGTAGTAGAAAGTACTCTACCGTGTACTAATGCTGAACCTTCTTAAGTAAATCTGAATACTTACCACACGTAGGAGGTTGCATTATTACCCTTGTTACGGACACAAATTGTGTTAGTATCACTAGTTAATACTGGCATTTATATGTTCTGTTTGAAAGACTTGTATTACCAATTTCGGAGTTCTTTAAGATGGTATTTAAAATGTAAGATTAAAAAAATGCCATGTTATGTTTTGCAGGTTTCCAGTCTAGAAACTATTTTTCTTGTTACCAGTAACGTCACATGATAACCGTAGGTTTTACGTGAATTTGTATGCGTTAACGCCAACCTGCACATATAGGTATGCTAATGGCCAGTTGTGGCATTTCAGCTGTTACTTACTGCTGGGGACTTGTTAGCATATACCTTGTAGGCCAGCTGTTACTGTTGGGTACATACTGATACATTCATAGGCAATTGAAGGGATGCCAACTATGTGTTCTTGTGAAATGGCATATATCTAGGATTTTTGCGTAAAAATCTGAGCACACAGTAGACTTCAGTACTACATACACACTTCAGCTGTTGTTATACCTCTATTGGCTGCTGGTGCCGTGTCCGTCTTTGAGCAAGTCACTCAGGACTAAGTAACTCCGACACCGAACCTCCGTGATTCGTGCGCAGACGGATAACGCGGGCCAGAACATTTATTTAGCCAATCAAAGAAACTGGACGACCCTACAGTGCTTTGGACTGTATCATGTCTCGAAATCTTTTCGCGAAATACCACTGCCCCTACATATAGCATATGTGAATTCACTTCATTTTTTTTTCACTTCGTGCATATGTGAAGTAATTACAATCTCAACATGTAGGGGGAAGGGGTAAGTAAGAGAAAAGGGAAGGGAGATGACGTGACCTTGCACACTTGGCTTGGCCTAGTAGCAGCTACCCCAGTGTAGCGAGATGGAGGTGGCAAGACTTGGTCGCCTCGGTGGTAGCGGCAGTGAGTAGCGGAGGACGATGGTAGACCGCGGCTGCAGGTATCAAGTTGCTACCAGAAGTTACGAAAGAGCCGAGACTCGCCCGGGCCGGGACCAGCCACTCAGACATCGAGACCGTGCCCAGAGCGAGAATAAAGATGACCGCCGCGGAGGAGCGAGGAGAAGTGGCGCAAGATTGGACGCCTAATCGTTCACAGCCATTTCTGTCCCGGTATCGCCGTCTTCTAAGGGGAGTAGGGGGGAACCGACGACGATTACAAGCGCACCGCTCTTGTTTCCATCCACTCCCGGAAGGCTGTCTTCATATTTCCTCCGCGCCCGACACTTTGATTACGGGTTTGGATTCTGCCCCGTCTCGAAGGATGACCTTCTTCCGGGAAGTCGCCCCAAGGTGTGGACGGACGTGATATCTCGCGGTCGGGGGCAGACTCACTGACTGACTACCCTCCCCCAACCCTCCTCCCATACGTGTTCCTAATAGCTCAATGAATGTTCCCGCGGCTGACAACTGTGGTTTCCTCCGAGTCTTCCGAGCACCCGCAGTCTTCAAACCTGCTCAGAAGATTATTCCTGCCGCGCAATGACTTTGCTCTATATCTCAGGACGATGGCTGTCTCTTACGAGAAATATTACTATCATTAAACGGAACTTTTCCATACGTTCACGCCATGTTTAAGACCGTTACGGACCTCCTGGTTTTTATCGGGTTGCAAAACCACTTGTTTAGTTGTTTGGGTAAGGGTTAAGAAATTTCTGTCGGCAATCAGTGGAGGGGTCTTGAGGGTCGGTGAATGGGAGCCACTTTTCGGTTTTGTNAGGTTAAGAAATTTCTGTCGGCAATCAGTGGAGGGGTCTTGAGGGTCGGTGAATGGGAGCCACTTTTCGGTTTTGTGTTGGAATTACCAGTAATGCTGCTTGCTTATTCCAGATCATTCTTACAATAACTAAACGGTGCTTCCTTACATCAAATCATTTGGCAGACGATCCTTTAGTACTATTAAACATCTCATAATGTGTCAACATTTGACTGCGCGGTACGTATACAACATCGGTTTGTGCTAAACCTTTGCTTGTCCATGTTACCAACAGCCTGTCTTCTAAGAATATTTAAAATGGGAGGGAAATTAAGTAACTCGGTGAAGTTAAGTTTCTGTCTGAGGCTGTCAAATTGCTATAACATCGCAGTACTCTCGGAGACATGTCCGTTATATCCTTAGCCGCAATTTAAATTAGGACCAACAACAGCTTAGCAACATTACTCTCGTTTTAGCACAATTTTCTTTTCGATGACCAACCTACTGTTAGAAGGGGTTTAAAAGTTAAAATGATTTTCTACATCCTCAGCATATAACATATTTTCCCGTTATGATGTGAAATATTATTTTAAAAAGGGCAATAATGGCAGAAAAATATTTTGAAAAAACTATTCAAAAGATTTTTAAAAAGTTTCAATTTATATATATATATATATTTTTTTTTTTTTTTNGTCCCACAAATGCTCGACGGGGTTCATATCGGGAGAACTAGGTGGCCACAGCAGTCGTTGAAGGCTCCTCGAACCACTTCTGGAGACAACGTGGGTCCCGATGACACGATGCATTATCCTGCTGGAACATCCCGTCGGTGTAGAGGATACGTGAAGTCCACGAAGGACTGCAAAGAAATGCCATGACGAGCACACACTCACTCACTGCGATGGCAGAGCACAACTGATAATGACTTAACGGTACGGTAGCGACACCACGAATTATTTCTACAGTGCATAGAGCTATGCAATAACTTTTCGCATGTGAGTGTAAATTCCAATGTCATCAGAATTTTACGAAGGGCATTTCGTTGTAAATCTGTTTAATGTTTCGCCCGTATTCGAGTTTTAACTATTGAGATAAAATTTAAAGTAAAATTTTCTGCAGGTGGAACAAGGGTCGGATTTCAATGACAGAAACCTGCCACTCCTGTAACTATACAAAAAGTGTGAGTTGAACGCAAACTTTGTTTACAAATGACTTTTTGAAATTTGTACAAATTAACAATTTAAGTAAATACCATATTTTTCACGCTAAAAACATGGCAAAGTTTTTTTTTTTTTCAAAAGGTTTGCCATTTTTATCAAATTACCATTTATATTTGTCAAAATGAGAAATTTCCTAGAAATATGGAAATAAAATTTTAGTTATTATAAAGACTTAAGCTTACATAAAAGTGTGTTTTAGGCTGGTCATATACTGCGCTATATAAACAAGCATTGTGGCTTAGTTCGAATATAGTCATCCAAAATCGCATAGCATAGAACTAATAAGTTTGCAGAATGATCATATAAAGCCCTAAACCTTTTTTAAATTAATTTTCATTAACCTAAGTATTTGTAGATGTATGAAATGGTAACATACCAAAATGTTAATTTTCTGGATGAACATGTAAGACATGAATATTTAAAAAACGTCGGTTCCGCAAACTCACTGAATACAACACATAAAGAGTTAGATATATTAAATATTACTAACAAAACATACAGTCACAGATGAACTAAAATAATTCGGGAAGGCAGGCATTTTTACACTAACTGCAGTACTATCGAAATTAAACATATTATTTTCACTTACGTTTAAAATACATCCTATCCATACTTGGTGCTAGCATTTTGCTTACACTGTTAATGCACCTCTATTTTCTCTTGTTCAAGTTGAATTGGGCTTCAAACGGCACTCCTTATATTTGTGGTTGAGATGTAAGCAAGAGCGCTTCACAAATTTTAAAAGGGGTTCCATCTTAAGTCTCTGAAGTCGTTATTTCTTTCGTTGCTATTATAGTTTACACATTAAAAAAATTAAAGCAATTTGAACCTTTTTTCTAAGCTGTAATCATGTTCTAGTTTTTTCATTGCTAGGGTCAATATAATTCGCTCCCGAATTGGTGTGCTAAACCTTTCTCAGCACTTGTACCCCACATAAATCTGAAAGATGACTGACCGCCACGAAAGTTTGAAGGCTTCTAGGTAATCTACAAAGATGCGGTTTTCTCCGGGAAGGGGAGGGGGGTGCAGAACCTTCCCCAGGCCCAGCAAACAATTGGCCGTCTCAGGGAATTCGATGGTTTTCTCGAAACCAGAGAAATTCTACTTTGCGGTATTTTATCGAACTTCTGCTCTGTTAAAAATGTTCGTGCGTTAACGGAAACATTTACGAAAATGTGCAGTTAATATGAAAATGCTGTCCGTTATGATGGAAAATTAAAATTAGCTCAATGTGGATACAACACTTGCTGCTTCCGTATTCGCTATACTCCGGGTTGCAGGTACTAATAAAACTAAGAAATAAGAAGAGATTCCTGCGTCATCAAAGTTACATACACCTGCAACTACACTTATCAAAAAGTAGCACAATTACTTTCTGAGAGAAAACATCAAACACCCTTTACCACAAACGGAACATTTTGAGGAATCACTTGTACGTAATTAATTCGCTTGCAGATCATTATGTATGGGTCAGCTACGTCAGTGGTTTGCATCATTAGCATATAACACTTTATATTCGGGTACAACTTCAGTTTCAAAATTAATAGTAAAACTTGTTTAACGCTTTTTCATTTACTTTTTTATTTCGCAATGCTACTTAATAAAACGCAAATATAAAAATAAAGGAACCTGTAGAATTACTGAAACTTCCATGAATTTACAGCAAATTCCGTGAAATTGGCTGAAAGTTCCGCAATGAGGAAAAGGCAAGTCATTATGTTTACGTATATGTCTGCGTGATTTTAAAGTATTTTCAGTAAGTTTAATTTTAAAACCAGTGCAGAAAGTTAGGAAGAGAACCACGGGTTCATTTACAAAATTTTTATATACTCCATGAACCTATGAGTAGCGTATCCTATCAAGCATCTAACTAAAGAACAACGTACATACGATTGTATTCAGTGGTAAAAAAAATTACTGTTTTATTTAATTAATTGTCCATAGCACTGCATTAGTCAATGTACATGGTTCGTAGGCGGGTCGTTTGGAAATTGGTTGGGTTACTAAAATAAAAAGTTTATAAATAAAATAAATAATGCTTTGAACTCAAAGCCGAACGATGAGCAATGCGCGATTTCCACACGTCCTTAATTGCCTTTCTTTATTTCTTTTACTGTCATAATTGTATCACTTTGTCCCACGCCTACTTAAAGCCGGCCTGTTAAAAGCTCGGTTCGTGTGTTAGTGCAGACGTTAAATTAAATATCCTGAGTTAGAAAATGTTATAAAATGTATAGAGATCATAACTATTGCCCTGTGGTACTGAGATAACCACAGCTGTTTGAAATCGTGGTTCTGAGGCCCGTTAGTACAGCGAATTGCGACTCCAAATATTCGGAGAGAAAATTGGTACTTCATGAATTTTACTTGGCGCTTGTCTGTATTCTGTACGAATGCACAGCCACAAATACAACATTTTGCAGAATATTTCTCATATGTGCATTTCAGAATATAATAAAAATTGGCTAAGTTTTCAAAAGCCTGCATCTGGAAATGAAAAGAGAAAACTCACTTCACTGCTTTCATAACCGTTTTCTCATTGAATTAGAGAGAGAAATCCCTGAAATAGAAGCATGTGATATTCATTACTTACCCTACACCCCTCGGCATTTCCTTCCGTCTCTTCCCCCACCCCCATTAAAACTCTCTCAATTTTGCGTGGACTCTTCAGTCTCC
>NQII01000062.1:1592827-1610575 GCA_002778355.1 Clitarchus hookeri | reverse complement strand
ATATATATATATAATACGATTCGACATTCGACAAGTACTAATTACACGTAACGTCATCCTCAAATAACTTAAAAATATCTTGTTACATGGTTTTTGCATATTTACTTGTCATACTCGCAATTCTGTTATAAAAGTTTTATAGATATTTAAAAAATTAAGTTATATCTGAAACAAACAATAAATAAGGAAGTTTATGTGGAACTAAATATTTTCACTTTAAGACGGGCGTAGTGAAGCTAATTGTACAAAACTTGTAGGAGAGTGACATCAGATATGTGTAAAAATATATTTGTGTTCAACAATATTTTAAAACTCTGTAATAAGTAGTTTGTAAGTAATGTTATTACAATATGCTTTAAAGCAACAAATGGCTTATTCTTTTTTAAAAATCACCTTTGTGAAAAATATTTTCTGTTTTAAGCATTGCGTGTAAAAAAAATATTAATTTTTTTTATGTGTTACAACGAAAATATTTGTAACGAAAAAAATATGTATTTATATGGAAGTGATGTTACATGTCATATCTATAAAATGAAAAACTTTTGGCTGGAACTATAGATCATTATATTATTAATCGGATGATTGCGACTCAAACACTTTTCTTTCTTTTGTGTGGATTGTCCTACTTCAGTTTTCAATAAATGTTTTCGTTTATAAATATATTAGTAAGATAATCGATAAGAAATTAATTATTTTGTGTATACACATTGTTGTGCAACTGTATATAATAGAAGTGTTGGAAATAGTGATTGCGAGCAGTACATGGAAAGTACTAAATAAATAAAAGTGTTCAATGACATATTAGTTTATAAATACATACGGGTAAAACCTTCAGCTAATAACAGAATAACATGGTAAGTAGAATAATCATGCCGATTAGAGGCAGCCATTGTTCCCTCGAAATTTCCCTTTTCTTCTCAAAATCGACTGTTTCCCTTTAAAATCCACTAAATTTCGCTTTTACCCTTAAAATTTCCATTTTCCCTCAACATGCACCTTTTTTCCCTCAAAAAACCACCGATTCTCACAGTTCCAAAAACGATCCCCCAAAAGGCACTTTTCGATCAATCGGAATGATTGGAGGAGATAGTTTTCGAGGAAAGGGCAGTGACTGCCATATTGGTTTTATAGGCACAGGATATACCAAATCGAAATACGGGATATGGGATCGGAGCCGGAGCCGACCGGCTGTCATGTTGTGTGACGTCACCAGACCGCCATATTGGATGTCAGTGACATTAGCCTTAACTTTTGACCTTGACCACATGACTATGACCTTAAATAACCTTAAACACAACAATTTGCAAAATTGTTTTAAATATTCCCAAAAAAATATAAAAACTCCTAAAAATTATTTTAAAATGTAAAATTTTTTTATTAAAATTGTATTTCAAAATTTTATAAAACTTTTTAGTTTTGAATGTTTTCGTTAAGAGGAGACGACGTACTGGAACTGACCAGCCGCCATGTAATCCACACCAATCCGCACCAATCCCCACACCAATCCACACCAATCCGCTCCGCAATCCGCTCCATAATCATCTTACGCAATCAAAAGCGACACATGCCAAATCTTGGATCAATCCCAATCCTTAGCAATGCTAGTCCACAATCCACAGAAATCCATGTTATTCCTTAGATCAATCCCAATTATTCGATTGATCCCAATTATCCGATTAATCCCAATTCTTCGATCAATCCCAATCCTTCCATCAATCCCAATCCTTCCATAAATCCCAATCCTTCCATAAATCCCAATCCTTCCATAAATCCCAATCCTTCCATAAATCCCAATCCTTCCATAAATCCCAATCCTTCCATAAATCCCAATCCTTCCATAAATCCCAATCCTTCCATAAATCCCAATCCTTCCATAAATCCCAATCCTTCCATAAATCCCAATCCTTCCATAAATCCCAATCCTTCCATAAATCCCAATCCTTCCATAAATCCCAATCCTTCCATAAATCCCAATCCTTCTATAAATTACAATCCTTCTATCAATCCCAATCCTTTCATAAATCCCAATCCTTCCGTAAATCCCAATCCTTCCATAAATCCCAATCCTTCCATAAATACCCATTCTTCCATAAATCCCAATCCTTCCATAAATCCCAATCCTTCCATAAATCCCAATCCTTCCATAAATCCCAATTCTTCCATAAATCCCAATCCTTCCATAAATCCCAATCCTTCCATAAATCCCAATCCTTCCATAAATCCCAACACTTCCACAAATCCCAATCCTTCCATAAATTCCAATCCTTCTATCAATCACAATACTTCGATCAATCCCAATACTTCGGTCAATCCCAATCCTTCGATCAATTCCAATCCTTCGATTGATCCTTCTATCAAGCCTTCGGTTTGTCACCCACCCATCTGTACAGAAATTGCATTCGTTAGCCAACTGGCTCCAAATTTGTACATGTCGACAGAATCAATGTTTTGTATGCAGTCAACTATCCATGCATTTTTACACTAAAGTATTTATTATCATTCTGCATGCAGATCTTTCCGTTAATAGTCGAGTGCTCATAGTGCCACTTTAAAGTTGCGAGGGANAGTCAACTATCCATGCATTTTTACACTAAAGTATTTATTATCATTCTGCATGCAGATCTTTCCGTTAATAGTCGAGTTCTCATAGTGCCACTTTAAAGTTGTGAGGGAAAAAGTATCCGACATTCAAAAATAAAAGAAAGTCAATTATTTTATAATAATAGTTTATTATTAGTTTGTAATTACAATTTCAGAAGAAAGCAGTTCATCACATCATGCGATATATCCCCGATTTTTCAGTTAACAAATGACTGAAGATATCTCGTTAATGTGAGTGAGACCCCAGCGTTTTTGAAGGTCAACCAAATATCTGAGTCTATCAACAAATTCATTCTGGTGCTCGGGAAATAGGTAGCAAGTATTCTCGGCATCCTCTATCTTCTTCATGTCGCTTGTTGCAGTAAATATGTTGGAGGAGTGTGTCCGTGCATCGAGAAAATTGCAATCATGGTCTTAAACATTATCACTCTCTTCATGTTCATTTCCAAATATGCTGTCTTCATGATCGTCTTCACTTCCTCAATAATAACTGTGCTTTTCTTTGCAGCAGTAGTTGTATGTACGTTCTTCAGTATTTAGAGCCAATGGCAGTTTATTTTGAAGTTAGTCGACTTCACGCGAAAGTCTTGCAAGTGTGCATTCCAAGTAAACCGACACTACTGCACTCATTCAGTCTTTAGCATTTCAACTATCTCGTCGTAATCGCCTGTCGAATCGGTACCCATCGATGCAGCAAGAGGTATTGCCGGCAACACTTTCTGACTCCCAGTGGACGAATCCTTGCAGACCTCGGTATGTTCTTTCAATGCATCGCCTTGCACAAACTGCATGGGACCAATGGCTCTTCGTACAGACCGTTCTCTCATGCCGATCACAATTTTGACCGTAGAAAACTCGATCGCAGAATGAGCACTGGCGACAACCAGTTAGCGATGCTGCAGGTTGCGGCTCCATGGTCGTTGAGATTAAAGGCAGGCATTCGTATTCGCTATTCATTTTTGTGTTATGACGAGAGCGCTTCCAAATCGGTGTTCACCTCACGGCGTCAGATCGTCAACTGTCATGTTTTTTCTGTATCAATGCGGTTATTTTTACATTAAAGAGCCAAGTTTGTGCCCAGAAAAGTACTTCCATCATAAAATGTATATGTTAAAATATATGGGAGCACTTTGAGAAAACCCACATACCCGTTCGCAAAAGAAAAAAACATGCAGATAATTATGTATACATAAAAATGAAATAATTTTTTATTTTTTTTTTTACATTATTACCTATAGTTATAAAAATATGTACGTAAAAATTATTTTTAATTAATTTTATATATAATTATGTATACCTACATTAATATGGAATGTAAAAATTTTAAATCTCTATATTTATATACATATGCCTACAAACATATTTAAATATCATATTATATAATTATATANTCAGTATTTAGAGCCAATGGCAGTTTATTTTGAAGTTCGTCGACTTCACGCGAAAGTCTTGCAAGTGTGCATTCCACGTAAACCGACACTACTGCACTCATTCAGTCTTTAGCATTTCAACTATCTCGTCGTAATCGCCTGTCGAATCGGTACCCATCGATGCAGCAAGAGGTATTGCCGGCAACACTTGCTGACTCCCAGTAGACGAATCCTTGCAGACCTCGGTATGTTCTTTCAATGCATCGCCTTGCACAAACTGCATGGGACCAATGGCTCTTCGTACAGACCGTTCTCTCATGCCGATCACAATTTTGACCGTAGAAAACTCGATCGCAGAATGAGCACTGGCGACAACCAGTTAGCGATGCTGCAGGTTGCGGCTCCATGGTCGTTGAGATTAAAGGCAGGCATTCGTATTCGCTATTCATTTTTGTGTTATGACGAGAGCGCTTCCAAATCGGTGTTCACCTCACGGCGTCAGATCGTCAACTGTCATGTTTTTTCTGTATCAATGCGGTTATTTTTACATTAAAGAGCCAAGTTTGTGCCCAGAAAAGTACTTCCATCATAAAATGTATATGTTAAAATATATGGGAGCACTCTGAGAAAACCCACATACCCGTTCGCAAAAGAAAAAAAACATGCAGATAATTATGTATACATAAAAATGAAATTATTTTTTTATTTTTTTTTTACATTATTACCTATAGTTATAAAAATATGTAGGTAAAAATTATTTTTAATTAATTTTATATATAATTATGTATACCTACATAAATATGGGAATATAAAAATTTTAAATCTCTATATTTATATACATATGCCTACAAACATATTTAAATATCATATTATATAATTATATANATAAAAATTTTAAATCTCTATATTTATATACATATGCCTACAAACATATTTAAATATCATATTATATAATTATATACGTGTTTGGTTGTCTCCTAAATATGACATGCACCACAAAGTTTTGTCTTTGTGTTTACATAAACTTACCATTTTTCGGTAAAATTTATCTTTTATTTATATTTTACCTATAACATTTAATTTATAATTATTATGAATAAGAAAAGTGAGAAAACCGGTGTTTTGGTAATGCCTAGTAAGAAATAGTATTAATGCAAATTTACATTACACTGTGTGCACACGAATGTGGTGCGTTGTCGGCTTGGTGTAATTTCTAGACTTGGTTAAGCTTACTGTAGTTTGCATAAGGCGGAGGGATATCCGGGAAGTAGAACCACAGCAGGGTTTTCAGAAAAGCTGGAAGTAACCGTGAAAGAACTATACTCATCCTAGACAGTTAATTTTATTCACTGGAAAGAGTGGGTCGGTTAGAATACCATACTTAAACCATCACGTAGAACCCTGCGATTTTGAAAGTTAGGTTAAAGATGGGTCTGTAAACGCCGGGGACATGCGCAAATTATCATCTCATTTTCAGTCAATTAGCATTGCACCCGCCTTAGCTCATTCCACGAACACCGATCNGACATGCGCAAATTATCATCTCATTTTCAGTCAATTAGCATTGCACCCGCCTTAGCTCATTCCACGAACACCGATCCCCCAAGAGATTCAAAGCGCTTTGTAATCAGGTGTATCTTCTTTTAATCTCCTTCCACTACTGTCTGTAGTGTCGCCAGAACAGTTCTGTAATCGTATTCCGGGCTAGCAATAACCTGACAAACGTAAGGAATATTCTCTTGGCCTATTGCATTTATAGGCGGAACAGTTANGATTCCGGGCTAGCAATAACCTGACAAACGTAAGGAATATTCTCTTGGCCTATTGCATTTATAGGCGGAACAGTTAAAACATGCAGGATGAGCCTGAGAAACAACAACATGTACCTTTCGAGAAAAAATAAGCATGAAAAAACACGTATGCACCTAACGTTTGACGATGCTTCGTAAAGCTGGTGCGTGTCCTTACAAGTGAAGCTGAAACACAGGCTGGTCGTTAATACTACGGGAAATATTTGAAAAGGAACAAT
The DNA here is from genome assembly GCA_002778355.1 of Clitarchus hookeri. Taxonomy (NCBI): domain Eukaryota; kingdom Metazoa; phylum Arthropoda; class Insecta; order Phasmatodea; family Phasmatidae; genus Clitarchus; species Clitarchus hookeri. The sequence continues at coordinate 1,604,575 of NQII01000062.1, read as the reverse complement.
GGCACAATAAACTCCGAAATTAATACCACTCTTCAAACTACTGTGATAACAGTCTGCCACTCGGCATCTGAAAGGTAATTTTCGGAGCGTACCAATCACGGCAGACTGGAATTTGTGAAGCACGGATTTGACCCAAATATAATATACCAGGACTGCACTTCCCCGCGAAATCTTATGTTTCAACAACTTTGGAATTTTGCTGATTTTCCCGTTGGGTATTGTGGAAATACATTTAGTTCAGAAATGCAGGGACGCGTTATACAAGTATGGTTAATTTTTTCCTGGGTATTGATTTGGGGCAAATTTAACTGTCATCCTATGAAATTTTTTTTTTATGTTTAGAAAAAATTAATTAATGGCAAATTTTCTCTCGAGGTCGCGGTAAAGCAGTGGTTAGAACGCTCGCCTTACACCAAGGCGATCAGGGTTACATTCCCGATGGGGTTCGCACTCAGATTCTCACACGTGGGAATGGTGTCGGACGATGCCGCTGGTTGGCGGGTTTTCTCGGGCATCTCCCGTTCCCCCTGCTCTTGCATTTCAGCGCCACGCAATACTAAACTTGCTTTACCGTCATCAATACCCCGATGTTAAGAGCCACCCAAATATCTCCATGATATATAAAGAGTTGGCTAGCATCAGCTACTTACGTGGATGGAGGCACAAGCAAAGAAGGTGAAACGCGCAAAAATAATTCCATTGCTCGTTCGTTCTATACACTGTAAAGTGAGACATTTTTAAAGTTGGTCTTNGTGAAACGCGCAAAAATAATTCCATTGCTCGTTCGTTCTATACACTGTAAAGTGAGACATTTTTAAAGTTGGTCTTAAAAATTCCTTTTGGCTTATTTGTAACTTTTCGACCAATTTTCACATAAAGATTGCCATATGACTAATCATTTAAGTGTAAAAATTTTATAGCTCTCAAAATTTAACGGCTGGAAACTCAAAAAGAGCTCACTTTATCTTGAAAAGACTATTTAATTTTTGTGCTCAGGTGTCAAACAAAACATTTAAACACTTGTCCTCGAGAATATTTAGCACCCGTGAANGTGAAACGCGCAAAAATAATTCCATTGCTCGTTCGTTCTATACACTGTAAAGTGAGACATTTTTAAAGTTGGTCTTCAAAATTCCTTTTGGCTTATTTGTAACTTTTCGACCAATTTTCACATAAAGATTGCCATATGACTAATCATTTAAGTGTAAAAATTTTATAGCTCTCAAAATTTAACGGCTGGAAACTCAAAAAGAGCTCACTTTATCTTGAAAAGCCTATTTAATTTTTGTGCTCAGGTGTCAAACAAAACATTTAAACACTTGTCCTCGAGAATATTTAGCACCCGTGAANCCTATTTAATTTTTGTGCTCAGGTGTCAAACAAAACATTTAAACACTTGTCCTCGAGAATATTTAGCACCCGTGAAGTTTTATCGCAAATAACACAAATACCTTGTACCCATTGCAGATATAAATTAGGATGGAATTGCGAGTATTTCAACCTCACGACGTAATACTGAAATACGCTATTTCTCAAGAAAATAAAATCGATATCGTTACTTCAGTTGGTGTCCCAGTCATGATATCGACATCCAACATTAATTTCTATTAAAATCATTTAGATCCCACTCATAATATTGTGACTTAACTGTCCAACAATATGAATTACAAAGATTATAATATGCAAATGGCCTTCGAACCGCCAGATGAATATTAAAATAGCTGTGTTGTCAGCGTATGAGATTTATTAATCGTAATTACGGAAAATTACAGAAATTTTCAACGCAACACTCGAAGGAATGTTCGTGGACTGAATAATATGATGCGCCGATTACGAGTATTTACGTCTTGAAGCTGTCACTGAGAGATTCCCTTTAAATAATAAATCGACGGACGTTTTTTCTCGCCCCCTTTACTAATACTTATTATGGTCCCATAGCTTCTTATTTTCTTTACTACCCTAAATGTGTAAGAGGAAAGACTACAAGGCGTTCCTCGCTGTAAGGGTCGAGGAAATATCGCATTAGCTGAGCATCTTGATTTGCATTCAAATGCACATTTTTCCTTCCCTCTTGCGCGGCCCTTAACTTCACCCCCTCTCTCCCTTCGGCGCCCTTCTCTCGCCAAACCCCTGTATTTCCTACCCCCTGAACCAACCCCCCACCCTACATGATGTTCCTATTTCGTGGGCCAGCGGGACGCGCTTACAATGGAAGTTTAACTTGATTTTTACAGCCAAGAAATTTCTTATTCGCTTTTGTGAAACGTTGATGTGTTTTTTTTCTCTCCTCCTTTCCCTCTTTCTCTTTTCCGCGCCCGCGTCAGCCTTTTATTATTATTCTCTCCTTCTCTCTCGCTCTCTCTGGCGCACGGTTTATTTATTATTCCATCTACATCTGGTTAGAAGACGTAATGTCGAAGGGCGGGAGATTCAGAAGCTGTTCCTTCGCCTTGTCTATGAGATTTACTGCCTGTTTTAACATAAATTCTGAATCAAATTTCGGTAATATCTTCCGTGAGATGAAAAATAAGAACCAGAAAAGAAAAAAAAAGGTGTTTTATTTATTGCCTTGGATCTCTCGGGCGTACGTATTAGTTAAGCAGCGTTTGACGATTAAGCGCGACCTTATTAGAATCATAATATAAAACTTCGGGAGAAGCAAAGTCGAAAAATGTTGCCGGAAGCAGGAGGCCACGATATAATTTCCTTCGCAAGAATTATGACGTTGAAGGCATGTTGTAGGCTCCACTATGTAAAGTTGAATGAATGTCGCGTTCTTGGTGACATCAGAGGATGAATTATAACAATGCTTACTACCGGACGTTATGTCCTTCTTATTATAAATATACCTTCCCTAGTGTTTTGATATGTATCGCCTCTGCTTATTTCATAGAAAAGTAAAAAAAAAATATTAGTAAATAAATGTTGCTTTAAAGAAAAATCAACAATTCTGTGTTGTTACAAACTAAGTTTAAACAACATTTTGGGTCATCGTTTAAATTGTTTATAAAATGAGGGTATGGCATAATAATTACGGTACCGTTTAATACTTAGTGTGTGTTCTGAAACATATTCTACCCCGCCGTTACATTTGCTAAGCCACTCTCCAAACTCTCCAAACTAACAAAGTTTTGTGAAATATTCACCCTATTGTGGTAATACAATCTCGCATAACCAGCGCATAGGGTTTCCAATTGGAGAAACGCCCCATGAATATAGTCATTTTTCATTTTGGGAATGTAATATTTTAAGTAATTTGGGTGGAGTTTTCCAAACTGCGTGCTCCAAAAATAAGGATGTTTATTTTCTGAGGGATATATTCGCGAGAACGCACTCTAAACATGATCTTTTTCGCTGTTTCCCGTCCTTTTGTGTGGTAACTCAGCGTTCTGCGATCCCTTCTCCCGTTGTGTCTCGGCTGACTTCGCCCATCGAAAGTTTCTCCGATCCTCATTCGGGAACACAGGTTCCTGCAGATGTCCTTGTTGGTCTGCGGGCGAGTTCATTGCAAGAAACTGCTTCGCCCTCAATTACGTCAGTATGGAAAGTTTACATCCCTGTTTCTTTGAACTTGAAGACGAGATTTGAAGGTTTCGCAGACTTTGTGCAAACTCACGAGAATCTTCTTTCATGAATAGTTCACTTCTAATTGGGCACATTATTAACAGTATTTAGAATTTATATTTTATAAGAACAGTCGGCCGGAACACATTCAGTAAGGTTTTCAGTGGATAAAGGAATGTATTTCAATGTCCAAATGTAAATGAAGAAGAAGACTGCCCCGTCAAAAAACTTCACTGCCGATGAAAGGAAGATGAAGATATAGGGAGCCGGCAGCTCTAGCTGAAAGACAGACATTTTGTTCCGTCCAGCCAGAATAATGTACGGTACGGAGGAGAAAGAAACCCGCAGCACCCCGAGAAAAACCTACACCCACGGCAATGTCTTCTATATTCCCCACAACAGAACCACCGTTCGATATGCTCGTGCCCACTGGGGGCTGGGGTAAAACAGAGAGCAACAACAACGGGAGTTCAGAGCCTATATGCTGTTCACGGTTAAGTGAGCACTTACGAAAGTTTAGATACTATTTTCTGTTTAGCCATTTTTATCCTTTAACCACCTTTTCTTAAATAAACATTGCCATGTAAGTACGGACCTGAAAAATTCCCGAGTTCGCTGACCTGTAGGCTATACTCCATTGTCGTATGTAAAATAATGCAAATATCACTGTTCATTGGTTGCTTGTTGTATTAGCGGAAGACGGTGATTAGGTCTACATTTTATTGTGTGTTTGTTATTGGCTCAGAGTTGTCCAGCAGGTGTAAACTAATGGGTGGGCCAATAGAAATAGCAATACAAACTTACGAGATTATGAATTCTAGCTTGTCCCGAAATGAAACACCGAATTTCTCAGGTCTCTACATGTAAGTAATAAATATAGTGTGTATATTTCACCGCACTTAGAAGTTAACGTCTAGGGCTACAATAAAATATTTTATTGAATATTATTCCGAATGAGAAGGCTTTGGAAATTGCTCACTTTGGCGTTAATAGCGCATAAAAAATTTGATTTTTTTTGTTATTTTTTTACTTTTTATTCAACACGTACGTAAAATGAATGTGAAAATTTCCTGTACAGAGAAAGAGATAATAATAATACTCTACTGAGGGCCAGTTGTGTCAACGTGGTGTTTATTCTGTTTTTAACTTACACCCTGTTAGCTGAACCCCTTGGTAAAATTTGAACTATATTGTACCACTACATGTATCTCTTTGGTTAGAACAAGAGTGTTTAATGGTTTGGTTCTTCTTTTACATATATGTTGGCAAAAGGTGTACTGAGAGTTCAGTATTTCATCCTGAAATCTCGGACGATATTAGCAACAGCATAGTGGTTATCCATTTATTTTTTATTCGTGAAATGTGCAAATAAACACTCTGGCTTCCAAGGTGTCAAAAACTATTAAGTAAACATTTAGATGCGAGAAAACGAGAAACGAGAAAATATCGTTTTATATTAGTAACATTGTTTGTGTTTTGCAAGAATGTCTTCCTGTAATACCTATATTTCAAAATGTCATTAATAATATTGTCCTACTGAGACTTGATTACTGTCCATTAATTACTCAAAATTACAAGCATACATTTAAAATCTGTAACAGAACTGAAAATAATATTTATAAATGTAATTTTCATTAGACGAGCTTTCCTCAATTTTGTATAAAACGAGTAAGTTGAAAAACCCAATACGCAGTTTCCGAATTCGATTTGTTCATAAACAGAATGCGGCGACGATTGAAGGGTTTGTCATGAATATAAAATTAGTCCAAATTGACACGTTTTCAGATAGTGGTGCAACCTAGCGTAAGGATGCTCACACAGGCGAACAACAAAATTTTCCCGGCATAAAGCGCATTAATGTCTGAGAAAACGAGCAGCGAAATGCATGCAGTTCTGGAAAAACCGCGGTTTCCCAACGCCTTTCATGTAATGACATTAGTTGATCGATATTTGCTGTTTTAGCTTGAATGTTTGTTGCGTGGTGCTGCGACCATGCGGCAGTCCGTGGCACTCAGGTGGCCACAGCAGTCTTCTGTTTGTTTTATGCATCGCTGTCATGGTTGTAGCAGTCCTTTAAAATGCGTCTTTTAAGCTGTGCGTTAGTAAAAGTAAGGCACACAACTGAAATATCACACAGCAGAATAATAATAATGGCGTGTGGGGAGTGCACCCAGGGCAAGGCAACACCCTCCGAGTGACGGTCTTTCCAGCTGGGACCCGTAGGTGACCGTCATCCCCGAGCATGACAGAAATGAAACCCTAGAATGGAGCGGCGCTGGAATGCAAGGGCGGGGGGAAACGGGAGTACCCCGAGAAAACCCGCCGGCAAGCGGCATCGTCCAGCACGATTCCCACATGCGAAAATCCGGGAGTGAACCCACGCAGCAGAAGAAAGTGTCTGGGTTGTAACACAACAAACCATGTGGGCGTTGTTGTTCCCAGATTGAAAAATAGAATCTGACTGCAAGTTATCAATATTCGCAGTGTTGAATATACTCTGCGTTGCTACGTCCTGTAATGTTTATCTGAAAATACTTTCTTGAACTGACGGTGCTGTTCCTACATTGTACTGATTCTGTACCACCGTGCGGTATTAGGAACCGCATGACCTCGCACAACGTGCATTTAGTATCATGTACAAATGTACATTAAGACTGTATTGTTTCATACATGAGGATAAGCAGAACTGTTTGCTGAGATGTTATCGTGCAATTTAGTCGTTTAATTACAATAGTAGTTATTTTATTCCTGATGCAGACGTTTCCAGTTCTTTCAGAAAGTAAGTGATGTGTCAATAGAGAGTATCCTCGAACACTTTAATTACGTGGAGAACAAAAACGACCAGGAGTCTAACTTGGCTGGACTGTCTGACATCTCTGAGGTTGTGCAAACAACATAGCACTACATATACGTACAAAGAATGTGAAAATGTTCCAGAAATCAGAATAATACTGAAAGCTAAAGCCCAAACTGATAAAAGGGTTGGCTTTGGTACTGATTACATGAAAAATTTAGCATTGCCTTGCATAAAAAGTTAGATGCTGTATTTTATTGAAAGAAAATGAGGCAGTACGTGTTTGGTGTTCATTCTCAGGGCGACAGCGACGTAAACATATTTTTATATTATGAGATTAGTGGCAATAAAGGTTCCAATGATGTAACGTTAATGTTTTTTCTCTGATTATGGGACGTTTAAATAACTATCCGGTATCTAATCAGTGACAGTGCATTACGCAAGAACAAAAACCATCAAACGTTGTACTTCCTGCCTTTCGTAGTTGATGCTTTGAAAATGTTTAGAAGTTTAACGTACAGGTTTCCCATCAGAGGGCTCAGTTACCTCACAAATGACCAGGACTTTTCGCTCATAGATAAACAAAGAGAAAGAGCTTATTGCACCAGAATCACCTGGTTACATAATACAGTGATATTAAGATCAACACACATCAAGGCACCATTTAAAATGGAGCAACTGGAATAAGACGAATTATTGGGCTTTAGAGAGACATTGAGGTAATATTTTCCACACGCTCACAATCTNTGGAGCAACTGGAATAAGACGAATTATTGGGCTTTAGAGAGACATTGAGGTAATATTTTCCACACGCTCACAATCTCCCATTGAAAATAAATTCGGCGAGAATGATAACGATAGAGCAGAATAACCCAGCCGAAAAACTCCGCAATACATATGCGGGTCTATGGAGGTCTAGTATAGTCCGAAAACAAGTTCCANCAATAACCCAGCCGAAAAACTCCGCAATACATATGCGGGTCTATGGAGGTCTAGTATAGTCCGAAAACAAGTTCCATTTCCACGGGAATTTGAACTGATGCCGGCATAAAGGTCTTCTTCGCCGCTGCCACCAGCCAAGATAGAAAATCTTCAAAACCTCAAGCAGTATCTGAGCAAACATTAACATTAAGACTTTACAACAAAGTGTGCATTGTGGGTACAGTAAACTGTGCAATGCCTGTCCTGAACCTGATGGCAACAGCACTGACTGTGACGAATTATTAGGCTTCAGCCGTGATTTAAGGTGTGGGATTGACCAAGCCACCTCTCATACTCCACGTTCACTGTTAAGCGAAAGTATCCACACATGCTGTACCATTACACGAACAGGGATTGAAAAAACGGATTATTATTCCCTGCGTGCTAAATGTAATATCCTTGTACGCATTATGCCAGCATTCGTGTATGCTTATTTTGTTTGGTATCTGATATTTTCAAGTAAAAGTAACGTATTTCCATTCTCTTCTTTTCTTTCCACGGACAAAAACTTACATTGGTACCACTGTCTTTGTTGATGCACAGAGGTACTCATATGCACAATGGGACTTTAATTTGGCATATACACTGAAGAGCTAAAAAAACTGGTACACCTGCCTAATATCGTGCAGGGACCCCCCCCCCCNCCCCCCCTCCGCTTCCTTCCCTTTCTTCTACGAGCACGCAGAAGTGCTGCAAGACGATGTGACATGGACTCGACTAATGTCTGAAGGTATGCGGGAGGTAATTCACACCATGAATCCGTTCTTTCACGCTCTTTTACCGCAGCGATGTTGAAGATGTGATGTTTTACCGGATTCCCGATTTTCACGGTACACTCGTGAAATGGTCGTACGCAAACATCCAAATTTTGTCGCTACCTCGGAGATGCTATGTATCATCTCTCGTGCAGCGACTATAACACCAAGTTCAAACTCACTTAAATCTTGATAACCTGCCATTGTAGCAGCAGTAACAGATCTAGCTGCCGACCGCATCTGTTTTATTTGCATACGCACGCCAATACCCGTTTTTTTACTCTTCAGTGTATTTTTCCGTGTGGAGATGGTAAACATTTTTTTCATGTTATCAAAAATATGATTTTGCTCTGATTTTGTTTTTCCTGGGAACCCTTAAATAGACAGACAGCTCATCTCAGTTTTTTTCAGCAGCTCGAAAATGTTAACTAACTAAAACCGCCATCACTCATACGAACTTAGCGTAACACTGACGTTCGGTTGCAATGAATNTCGAAAATGTTAACTAACTAAAACCGCCATCACTCATACGAACTTAGCGTAACACTGACGTTCGGTTGCAATGAATCATTTTGAATGTATCTTCTCGTAACCTATGCAATTTTTTGTTATTTTACCCAAAAAAATGGCAGCCTTACTTGTTGGAAACTTATATTTAATGTATTGAAATGGATATAAGGTGTTGAAGCTAGAAAAGGCCCCAGGAATGGGTTCCACTGAAATGAATGTTAGTTGTTTGTTGTTGTACTATCCCACTTTGATGGAGACACTGAAATTATTATTAATGCACCACGTGGATTGCCACTGTAATGAAGATTAAAATATTTCAGACCCCGCGTCCGGCGCCACTGACATGAATATACGTGTTGTGTATTGTGGTGTGTGTGATTATTAGGGAGAAGTTGTTAGTGAACTAAGTGGTCGTATAGGTAACATATATATTATAGTGAAAATAATAGTAAAACATGTAGTNAGATATTTCAGACCCCGCGTCCGGCGCCACTGACATGAATATACGTGTTGTGTATTGTGGTGTGTGTGATTATTAGGGAGAAGTTGTTAGTGAACTAAGTGGTCGTATAGGTAACATATATATTATAGTGAAAATAATAGTAAAACATGTAGTACGATGAGAACATTAACAAGATATCAGTTATGATGAACACTATAATTATAAAAAAAAGTATACCACTAANATGTAGTACGATGAGAACATTAACAAGATATCAGTTATGATGAACACTATAATTATAAAAAAAAGTATACCACTAACGAGCAAACTACCAACCAATAAAGTAGTTCAATTATTAAGGAGCGTCTAAGTATTGCATTTAAAAGTTTGGTGAAGGAACATAACCAATCAATGTTAATATATAAGAAAACATGCAGCTCAATTTCAAAACACTCAACTCAGAATATAATTATAATTACAGTTGACATTTGGCAGCGTAGCTTAGTCTTTTCACACTAGGGAAAATATTATTCAATGTCCAATAAAGAAAAAGACTTCACTTGGTTCTGCTCCACTGTTCAGCAAATACCTTTCTTCCCTCAGTTACTCAGATTAATAAAATACTTAGGTAAAAGCATTAGATCTCTGCTTCTGTAGGAAGACAATTTTACAAGGAAGGCTATATAGAAAGGGTTATGCAGATTTCTTGAAGACAAAATTTTAGAAATCATATTATATCGGGATGCTGCCATCTGCAACTTATTTCAGGCTTTATGTATCTGTAACGGTAGTTATTCTGGAGCAAGAAGTTCTCGTAGTTCATGATAGAAATTTAATTGCTATCAAACAGGACATGAAATCAACTGAGAGAGATTTTTTCCGCAAATTGACTCTCCTGGCATGCTTCTTTTACGCCACTCGCACACCGGGGGCATAAAATAATGTCTCAAATAAATTTCGCATATAGGATCCACTTTAAATAATAATTTTTAATATATATTTCCGATGAGCTTCAGGATCCAATATTCCTATTTAAAAGATCCAAGAACAGAGATAATTTTTCAACACAGTTAACTTCGAATTTGCCATAGCACAATAGGCAAAACCCTTCAAAAAATGCCCTTGCTAAATATTACATAATGTACTATGCTGCCAAGAAGTATCGACCAATGTTTACAATTAATAGGTTTCTTTTTTCAATCTACTTAACACTGCTAACTTAAAAAGCTGCATTAGAACATTTAATTAATTAAACAATTCCGAAACTGTTTTACTCTCTGACCATGCTCAACTCTAAACTGCAATTGATGAAGTTAATAATAAAATAAACAGACATTTGCAAAGCATTACAGGTTCATAGAGTAACTACATAACGAAGAATTCTGCCAATATAACAGTCATGCAAATAGTAAATATACACAAAGTTGCAGTGGAAATAAAATTAAAGATTAAAAGTTGGAAGATATGCCAGATTATCTTACGATATAATTTTATAAAGAATAGATGAATTAGGCTAAAATCGTGGCTACCACGAACATTCTAATAATTATCGTTAAGGTTTTTCATGAAGTTTCATATAAATTTTTTAAATATTGAACTCGATTGTTTTAAATAGCACTAGCAACATTATGGTGCAATTTACAGCTGATTAATGTAGGAAGTCCAGCTTTATAAGACACTGTTTTCATTCTTGAACTCGTTTAGAAGAATTAAACCAAATATCACTGTGATACCTGCCCAATGCTGTGGTTTATAAGGAGGTATTGAATCTGCTCTCGGAACGAGGTGCTAGCGATTGATGCTGGTCCTCCGTGTTAGGGCGTAAGAATACTTCGACACTATTGTCTCTAGGTCCAATTTAATAATAAATTCCCCTCGTTTTTAGGTTACCAATAAATCAGTTTTATTAACGCTTAACAGGGCCACTCATACATGTACACACGAGACAACACTCCCCTTCCTTTTTATACGTCGGCTCCGTAATGTTTGGCGCGGCGATTCGCGTCGTGGAGAGGGGGAAGGGGGGGGGGCAAGATTCTTCACACTTGCTGGATGACTCTACTTATCTGGCTTGAGGCGCTGTCTTCTCTCGGCTGGCGACTTGGGACTGCTCCGGCACTTGGTGGGCGTCTCGACGCCCTCTTGAACTCCCGGTTATCTTCGCACTGCTCGCTCGACGACGTCTGACTGACTGATCGATCATCGCACTGGCTTCGTCTGGCTCCGACCCGGATGCCTCGCTTCAGGTCCCCCGACTGACTGCCTGACTGCTCGATCCTCGACTGACTGATCCGTTCCTCCCGCTTTTCCGTGGTTTTGTAGGCTCCATCGCCATATTCAACTTGCACCGTCCCTGCATGTGGCTGGGGTGCTTGTCGCATCCCACCTGAGTCGTAAAACACGTGGCCGCTGCTCCTGTGGTCCGCAGTCGGCCTGGCGTCGCCCCTTGATTCTGGAAGTTTATTGTTCTGTTCTGCACTCTTGGGTGGCCCCCTTTGGTTCAGTGCACGTGTTGTTCTCCTGCCTCCGGAAAACATGCCGCTATTTTCCCAGCACGCCCGCTAAAAGCTCTCAATGTTTATTGCTGAAACTAGCCCAGGACAGACTCAGCCGCTGATGTAGGCTCAGCGTCCCTTGGCAGCTGCGAGCTGCAGCTGTATCCGCCTTCCTCCGCACGTGGTCGTTCCGCCGGGCCGTCCTGG
>NQII01000062.1:1485564-1592751 GCA_002778355.1 Clitarchus hookeri | reverse complement strand
CCCCATCACATCCGCAAAACCCTTAATCCTTATTGCGGTCGTCCGCCTGCGAGCTTTGCCAGAGTGTGTGTTCTGACGAATAACATATAGGGACGCAGAATGCGTCAACTGGATAAAGATAATTTTAAAATAAATGAGGATATAAGTGAACTTGTTGTTCGTCCGTCTTTTTGTCATTTAAATATGTACATATTTTTTTGTTTTCTTTTGACAAGGAAACAGCTTTTCCTAATTATGTGTCTGTGATGCTGTAAAATGGTTTTATTTTTCATTGTTCAATTTATAAATTTCGTGGTCAGCAATTGGACACAGTCCAAACATACCAACATAATAACAATAAAATTGTCACTATCCCATCATTGAACAGCTTTTATTTCCAACACATCTGTAAAAACTATGTGGCTTCGGCTAATGTTAGTACACTGCTTACTTTTATGAAGCCTGTTCGCGGTTAATTGAGGACTTTTGAAGCGACCTTCAAAAATGACACTGCTACTATCTGCACATATTTTAACGTGAACACTAACTGCCATGATGCCAGTAAAATTGGTTACGATGGATTGAAAGTAGTTCTATGTCTTAACATTCAATTAAAAGTGGAAAAAAATTATTTTTTTCTGATTTTTAATGCGCATAGGTGTAAAACACAGAAAATTTGTGAAATACTTATATTTTAAATAATTTAACAGTTTTCCTTGACCAACGCATGAACAAAGTGATCAGTCCCACTATAATGTTAACTTTACATATTGGGGAAGAATATAAAATATGCATACAAGTAGACCTCATACAGGGCTTTCAAAAGTGCTCAGTTTACCATGAACAGCCTATACCGAAGTATCTATATGTGCTATTACACTATTTTAGACTGAGTCGTAACTCAAATACCGTGTAATCAGAACACGCAATAATTTGAGTGAAAGCACTGGTAGCGAGATATACTGCCCGGGAGTTTTCGCCCATGCCCGACATTGCCTCCAGTCGCCGTGGGCCTTTACCCACCCCTGGCACTTGCGCAGCGCAAACTCAAGGTCATACACGCAACATTATAGTATACCCGATCGAACGAGACCTCATTCATTTCAATCGTGGCATTAATCACAAAGTTATAATGTCGGAATGCATTGCCCTGCGAACTTTACATCGCCGTTTCCATCCTGGTAGATAAGATTTTAAAAGATGTATTCACGTCAGAGCTAGACTAAAGAAATTAAATGGCTCTTAGATCTGAGTTTATTCAACAGTTGACAGCTGAAAGGCGAATGCGTCGATTACAGATAGTTAGAGATGGTGGTTTATCGCGGGAAAAGTTGACTGTTTGTTAGGATTCAGCATACTGTACACTTGCCCAACAGTTTTCTTTCCTTATTGGCTGTTATGCATGTATGAATATACTACCCGTTTTCACTGGACCATTGAGGATTCTGATACTATAAGGCAGAACGTTCGTGATTGGTCTGCAAACAACTTAGCCAAGTCAAAATATTGTCCATCCAATCATGAAAGACTAAACTAGTTATAGTGTTGGCTAAAAAATTTTTTACTATATTTCACCATCTCTAAAAATAGTACGAACGCTGTGCTGTCGACATAATATCTTGTGAATAGTGTTATGATGAAATCTCCATTATTTCGTCTCAAAAGTCAGTTTCATTTCATTTCGTAGTTCGAGAAACCCATAGTGAGAGATAAATGAGGAATTAGCTGTGATAAGGGCTTTAGTAAGAAAAAATAATTAAGATATAATGGGGGCAGGTAAATGTTTTGGAGAAGTGTATTGTTTGCAACACGAAACTAGAGTGATACATTTTTCTCTTTAAAGACAATACATATAAACGGAAACTACTCTCATTAAATAAATAACTATTATTTACAATAAACGAATTCAAGTATAATACGACTATCCAATAGTAGTACCAACATAGGACCACTAAAAAGTTTATACACTAACGTGGAATCCAGCTATCGATACCAGATTTTGTGTGTAATGTCTATGGACAGCAAGGGAAGCGATAAAATGTTCAACGGAAGTAAGGTCTTGGCTTACAGAAGCCTATATTTTAGAAAACTCCTCAATTGCGCTTTATAAAACTGAGTAATTGTAACCAGCAAAATGGCAGCCGCATAAAATCACCTCGTTTTGTCTCTTGATACTTGTCTCCTCTCTGATTAGACAAAGTTGCATGCATGTCTTGGTAAAGTGCGTAGTTTGGGAGCGGGTTTTTGACATTTCGGAGAGTTGTATTCCTTGTGAACGTGGATACTGTGATTGGGCGGTGCAGTATAAGCTCGCATGTCTGCCAAATTTCGCTAAACTCCTGTAATTCACACAAAATTATAGGTTAGTTCCCGGATAAATTGAGTTTGGTAGCTTCAATTTAACTCTGTAAAATTATCCCAAGATCATACTATTCGTGGATAATTTAACGCTCACGTAAGTCTTTCATTTCTTATCTGCTGATTGAAATCTACACGAAGGGTGCAGATCCTAGCAGTGTAACAAAGATACAAAATAAATTGTAAGTTTTCAATTATTTCATGACCTTTGAAATAGGTGATATTGTAGAAGCTTGGCTTCTAAAGTTTTCTGTTCGACAAATAGAATAAATAAAATGTTATTATAACATTATTTGTGGTAGCGTGGATTCTTCTGGTGCACTTTCTTACTTGAAATTGACATCCCAGGAGAGAGTTTTATTCTACTGAGTTTTATGTATAGGTTCGCTTTGCAAGGAATGACTGCCCATAATGGATCTGGCATACTGGAGTTTTTCTTTTACATACATCCTCACAACAGTACAGTGACTAGTGTTAATTACATTAGTCAAATAGATTCAAGAGACATTATATGTGGGAAGACGTTTGTTATTAATGAGATTGTTGCTACTTATAATTCTGTTATTAGTATTGCTCAATCTCCAGTACTGTATTCTCGACGTAAGCTCAAGTTTGAGTTAGTGATGCTATTTGGGTATTCAGAAAGTTGGTTGGTACTAATGGTGATGTTCGTGTATTAGGTCATGTACAGTATGNTGCTATTTGGGTATTCAGAAAGTTGGTTGGTACTAATGGTGATGTTCGTGTATTAGGTCATGTACAGTATGTGTATTGTGCATAATTATATTTATTTCATATGCCAGGAGTTTTATTTCCCAATCCCAGATACCTTTAACACATCCGAAAACAGGTTTGACCTTGAACGTAGTTGCAAGTTGGGTCGTGCTTGGCTGCTCCCAGAAGTTGTTATCAGTTTCTGTAAAATGGTGGATGGATGTAAGTCAGTATGGTTAATGTGTTACTGATGCGTCAAAAAGTAGCATGTGATATTCCTTGAGCATTAAAACTCCCTTTACGATACTCTTGGAAGTCTCGTGCACATCCTGAATCTCATGTATTACGATTAGAGACCTGGAAAATTCGCGAGTTCAATGACATGTAGGCTATACAACATTGTCGTGTGTAAAATAATGCAAATATCGCTGTTTATTGGTTGCTTGTTATATTAGCGGAAGACGGTGATTCAGTCTGCATTTTATTGTGTGTTTTTTATTGGCTCAGAGTTGCCCAGGAGGTGTAAACTAACGGGTGGGCCAATAGAATAAGCAATACATACGTACGAGGTTTTGAATTCTAGCTTGTCCCGAAATGAAACCGCGAATTTTTCAGGTCTCTAATTATAATCAGTTATGAAAAAAAAACTTGTTATAATAATGTGAATAAAGAGATAAGTCCTGGTGCTAGAATGGGAACTACCTGATGACCAACATTTATGTGTGAGGCCAAGATGCTTAAATACACCAACGAGCCATTACATTACGACCACCTCGACCCGGGCATATTTGTTTGGTGTGGAGGGTTGGTAGCATGATATACAATACACAAGGTTATTGAGATAAACTGTTAACCCCATATATCTTCCGAACCGCTGAAGGTACAGAAATTTTTATTTCGAATTCGTAAATGGCACTACGGGGCTCAAAATACACCGTTTACGTCTGTTCTGAGATGTTATTAAGTACCGAGGTATAGATATCAACTTTGTTATTTTTAATGGTTTTTAAAAGCACTTTTTGAAATATAAGTGCTTGTTCATAGATGTATGAATTTGACTGTAGCTGTGGCGGGGTAGGTTGTTTGTTGTTGCTATTTTTGTTACAGATAAATGAAAACGTGTGTTTAATTTGATGTTCATAGCTTGATTGCAATGGATTCACCGAGCAATCGTGTCTGTTTTACAGTCAACGCCAATGCAACGAAACCATCCACGCCCTGTAGTACATTGTATTTTGCAATGTACCTAGCACGTGCTTATACCTTCGTTTTCCCCGTTCAATGTGTGCAGCGAGGTACGTGTAGGAACTCTGCTGGACACCTCCCAGCGGATGGCGCTTTCTACCCCTCCACAGCTACACCCGAATGCATACATACCCCTATGAACACATCCTTACATCTCAAAAAGTTCTCTTCGAATTTCCCAAATAATCACGTCACTGAACTCGCCGCTTAATTTTATGCAATTGGGGGAAATTTGTATATTCCCATTTAGGGAACTAAAGTTTATATCGTCATTTAAATAATTAATTACATCTCGGAACAGGAGTACACGGTGTCATACGAGCTCCATGGTGCCATTTACAAATTCGAAATCAAAATTCCGATACCTTCAGCGGTTCGGAAGATATTTGTCGTGAACACCTTAGCTGAACAAGCCTGTGTGCATTCATTGTATAGGGCAGGTGCACGGACTCGCTGCTTAGTAGTGAATGCGGCGTCAGAACGAGAAGAGCGGCCGATCTGTCCATTTTTATACGTTCCTTGTTTCCAATACACTCTTTACTTTTCGACATTCACTTGTTTATCTCACTCTTGTTCCTAGGTATTCTTGTTCATTTCAGGTTCTTTTCCCTCTGCCGTTTAATTTTTGTAGTGGTTTTTATTTTGCATTGCAGTGTTGGGGGTTTTGGCTATTTTCCCCTATTTCCATGTATTACCAGTTTTTTTTTCTTTTTACAGTTCCCTGGCGCGTTTCTCTGTCTGACTCCGTGCGAGAACGAAATGTTTCGTTGGTACACGTGAAGCTGTAATTTTCTTGTTCATATATTGCATTCGCAACCTTTATATCCTCTGTCATTGTTAATAAAGAAAATATGAAATCAATCAAATCAAATCAATCAATCCAAGTTCGACAGAGGTCAGACTGTGGCAGCACCAGCATCTCTGGAGCGACCCGCCTTGCCGGTCGCTCTCGTGTCGCTCTCGTGCGGCACGTATCAGAAGTGGCGCGTCGACGTGGGAAGCAACGACACGTAGATCACCTTCGTGTTGACCACGGCGCGTTGGTGGACTTACACGACGTGCATTTGTTTCTCGCAGTACCGACTAAGCAAGGAGAACATAACTTCACGTCTATGGGAAGGAACGAGAGAATTTCTTCTCTTCATAATTCACTGGTTCAAGTAATTGAATTTCACTGCGGGTCAGTGGTTTTCTACTGATTCGAATTTATAGTGTGGTTTCCGAAGAATTCCGTGTACAAATACAAAGTGATTTTCACAGTGCAGTACAAATATATACAGGATGATTCTAAAATCATGGGACAAACATTGAGGAGTGGTAGAGCTCACTAAAACCAACAATTATTTTATAGGAATGTATGGGCAGAAGTGACGCGTTGAGACACAAACACAAAAACATAACACATTAACGGAAACATAAAAATTTTCAATAGCAGCATACTTAACGAGTGATTCATTACAGAAAATGTTTTAAGAGTTGCTGAAAATGCATCCACCTACAGTCAAGCATGCTGGGTGACCTCTACATATGCGTGATTGGCTGACAATGGTGGCGTCCGTGAAATACCTGGCGTATTTGAATCTGTTCGCCAATCACTCCACCGACGCTACCAAGCTTGCATTACTGTCGGTGGTAGCAATTTTGAGCAATTATTATAAACGTTGCTGTAAAAAGGCATTTAACGGCGACGTTGTAAATAAACAATGTGTTCCATTTCATGTGTTATTTTTGTGTTTGCCTCAAAGCGTCACTCCCGCCCATATATTCCTATACAATAATTGTTTGTTTTAGTGAGATCTACCACCCCTCAATGTTTGTCCCATGATTTTAGAATCATCCTGTATATGAATATTTGTTTTTGACCATGGAAATGAACCCTTAGCTGTAATACTCTCGCATGCCATAGTTATTCAGATAGTAGCACGGGACGGTTGGTGTACACCGCCGGAGGTTCTACCTGAAGACCGATCCAATGAGCTTGGACCTGTGCTGGCAGTCGTTGAAACTCTGCATGCTGGAGGAGATCTCGAGGGAACCCTTCTCAGTGGTGGGTCGACGGAGTGAGCAGCGAGACTGTCCTAGATGAAAACCAGCGATTTGTAGTGCGACGCCTCCTTCAGCCTGCGTGGACGAAGGCCCGTCCGCCGGGTCGCCGTCGTAGCGCATCTCGGAGAGCGACGGGATGAGAGAGCTCGTGAGGGGTGGTAGAATCAAGCCAATTCGGAAAACGCACGAAACCCGGAGTTCAATCAACCCCGGGTTGACTTGTTCCCGCAGTCCAAATGAGGACCAGTGCTAAAAGTTGACTTTGGGTAAGGTTGCTATCGTTAGGGCGGCCCCTTCTTTGAGCAATCTTGATATATCCAAGTGGTGCGCTTTGTTAATCGTAATGTAAACACTTTGATAGTAAAGTAGTGCCATTGGAGTTCCGTGTTGTTCCGTGCAATTGCAAGACACGTGTGGGGTGAGTTAATGTAAGGTATAAACATATTTTTTTTATAATTTATTAGTGTTACTGTAACAAGATTATTGGTGAAATATTAGTCATGTTTCGTTCTTCACTAACATGCACTTAAAGTATAGAATATGGCCACTATTTTACTGAAATACATTTAAAATGTACATCATGCAAGCAAAGAAAAGTCTGATTTACTCAAGGCCATGCGAGTTGCCGTCAATGAGTCATGTCAAGTCTGCTGTAATGGGCCACTGGCCCAATGATGGTAACTTCGTATGCTCACGTTTGCAGCGAGTATTTTCAGCTGGATAAGAAATAATTGTGATCTCTCATTCAATGTTACAGTTAAAAAAGCGTGGGTAGGCGTGTAGGTTATTAAAAAAAATTACGAATACGGTTTTTGTAGTAGATGGCTGCAGGGGTGAAATACGGTCGGCGAGAGTTTGACCAGTCAGTAGGGACGTGTTTCAAAATTATCATTTTGAAGCAGAAATGCAATTTGAAACAGATGTCATTCCATTATTAAAAGAACAGGAAAAGTTATATCACTCCAGGCACATTCAGTCCACAACTATCAAAGATGTTTCAGTTGAAGAAGGTTTGCCCTCTTCCAGTACCAATGATCCAGAATCGCCACTCTTTGGTAAAATGCCGGCATCAAAATTGCAAGCTACCATTGGTACAGTCTCTCCGTTCCCAGAAAGAATTTTTCCTGGACGATGGTCGAATAAAAAGGCACAGAAAGCGATAGCAGCTTCAAGCAGAAACTGGAAGATACTGAAACCAAGAAACAAATGCCAAAGGTAAAACAGACAACCAAGAATACATGTCTTCAAAATCCTACTTCAGGGAAGTCGGCAAGAGCCAAGCTCTATTTTCCTTTGGGTATATCAGTAAATCCCCATTCTGAAGAAGTATGTCAAGGTTTTGTGTCAACTGTTCTAATGGCATTAAATAAGATACGATTCACTCTTAATCGTGTAACGAGTGGGCGCATGAAATATTTTCTGGTATTAAGATTAGTATTCTTGTGTCTAAACTGCTATTAATTTGTAAAATAACGTCACATTATCTGTAACCGTTTTAATTTATGTTCTAATTTAACTATATCGTGTTTACATATTCAATTCAGCATAAAGTTTTCAGAGTGATTTTAATGGAAATGTGCTTGTGATTTGACAATATATTCAAAAGTAACAATGGCCCTAAATAAAGTACAACCAATTAACCGTTCCCATGTGGCTATGAATATTGACGATACTATATATTGACAGTTATTAGCATGTTTATTGTGTAAACAGTTGTTATACAGCAGCTCATTTATGGAAACTGCCTGGCCCAATGAAGGAGACTGGTTCCCTTCATTAAGCCGTTCACACTCATTTTTGTTTTCTATTTCATTAACGTAAATCCTATTGGCATACGTTTTTATTAAAGTGACTGTCAATAGTTAGTGTTCATATGTAGCTACAAAAACCGGAAATGTTATTACATTTAAAGGAGTATTTAGGTTTTTTGTTGAAGTGGCCCACTGATAGCAACATTCCCCTTATATCGGTTGCCAGTCCGGTAGATCTTAAAATGCATAGCAATGGGAAAATTCCGGAGTTGAGTCGATTCCAGGTTTACATAATTCCGTTCCGAATTTTGTGTGTAAAAGCGGATTTCGAAAATCTGGAATTGAGTTAACCCATGTTGGTTTCATTCCGGTACAATTTTCGGATTAAAATTGTGGTACCCTAAAATCCGGTGTTAAGTCAGTTTCATGTTGACGTTGTTCTGGTATAAGTAATACAAAATCCGGAGTTGATTCAACTCCGAGTTGACTTTGTTCTGCGTCCCTTGCTCGTGATGCCTTCGAAAGTGACGGCTCTTGCCAATATGTGCAGGAGGACCTACATGTCCTTCCAAGAAAACAACTTGTGTTCCACGGCAAAGAAATACGCAGCTTTGCTAATTATGTCACGTGGTGTTAGACACGAATAATCGTTTTAGTCACTGATTTGGGGTGCAAATAGCCTGTGTATTTTTACTTGCAGGAGACACACGATACGCCTTTGAGTTAGCGGAAGTACAAGTGTACTAAAACTTATGCATTCTGCACGCGCAGTTTTCGACCTGTGAAATGGCAACTTGATAGACAGCAGGCGCATGTCGTCTTTTTTGAGAATTTCGGCAAATTATATTGAATTATAAAATAACCTGCTATTTTAATCCCACGTAGTTACAGAAAGTAAACGTTAAACTATTATTTTCATGAAAAGGATTTTATTAATTAATAATTCTACTTTTTTTTATAAAGTATTTATTACATTAATTGTATTATTTATTACTTTATTATTATTTCTGCAAAAAATTTACTGATAAATGTTTTTAAAGGTGTTTGCCTATCAAAGATACATGTAGCGATTATGAAAATCATGTAAATTGCCCAGTAACGANCGTAGTTACAGAAAGTAAACGTTAAACTATTATTTTCATGAAAAGGATTTTATTAATTAATAATTCTACTTTTTTTATAAAGTATTTATTACATTGATTGTATTATTTAATACTTTATTATTATTTCTGCAAAACATTTACTGATCAATGTTTTTAAAGGTGTTTGCCTATCAAAGATACATGTAGCGATTATGAAAATCATGTAAATTGCCCAGTAACGACAAGAGGAACTGTGATGTATTTGTTTTTAAGATGTTTTCTGGTCTTTGTGTACTCCTTCGAAATTCTTCGTGTAGTGGAGCCACCATTGCCCTCTTCACCCCGTGCTAGAGGGGATGGCAAGTCTTTCTCCCCCACTGACCCACTTCCTGGGTCATTACACCAACCTCCCCCCTCCCCCCAAGCTGCTGGAAGGGAGGGAACATGGGATAGCAGAAGGAGCTCGACGACAGTCGCCCGCCTACGGTTAATTACGCACTTCTGAAAGCCTCCCTTCGCTTATACTTTCAGACCCCTGGCTTATTTACTTTCGTAACTGTGGCCATTGTTCACATATCTGTGCTTAAAGTAATTAATTTTTATTTTGAATCTCTTTGTAAATATTCAAGCCTGTTATTTATTTTGGAAGACCGCACCGGACTGTGAATAATTTTTTGTCAGTTAAAGCATTCATGTTTTAGCTCAGAGGTAAGTAATAATATTTATAGATATAACGAACAGATAATAAATAAGTGTCCACGGAATAAAACGCAGTTCAGAACACGGATAAACTTTTAAAGCCCGATAAATTTTAAATTGTACATAATNGAAAGCCTCCCTTCGCTTATACTTTCAGACCCCTGGCTTATTTACTTTCGTAACTGTGGCCATTGTTCACATATCTATGCTTAAAGTAATTCATTTTTATTTTGAATCTCTTTGTAAATATTCAAGCCTGTTATTTATTTTGGAAGACCGCACCGGACTGTGAATAATTTTTTGTCAGTTAAAGCATTCATGTTTTAGCTCAGAGGTAAGTAATAATATTTATAGATATAACGAACAGATAATAAATACGTGTCCACGGAATAAAACGCAGTTCAGAACACGGATAAACTTTTAAAGCCCGATAAATTTTAAATTGTACATAATGAACAAATTCAACACATTTATGAGTGTAGTGGGTCATACATTTGAAGGATTTTTTAGTGCTACAGCATTTGAAGACGATGAATTGGACACGGAACTATAATACACAATGTGCGAACAAATGAATAGACCTGTATTTATGGATTAAAAGCTTACTTAAGGAAGCAAATAGTTCGTTGTAGTTCCTTTATGTAATGGATAAGAATGGAATATTTTCCAGGCGAATATTGTCATCGAGAAGACAAAAGTCGTCTCGTGAGGGTATTTATAGATAATTATTTACTCTGCCTGAGAAAATAATGTTAGCTCCGTGATTCTGTGTGATTCTACGGCTGTCAAGGCAGACAAAAAAAAAGGGTAATTGTATCCACGATGCAGTCATTAGTGGTCTTATCTTATCATCAATAAGAATATGACTTCTTGAAAGCATGACACTAAATCTCAATAAGATCTTCTGATCAGGGGCTCCTTCAATCGAAATAACAGCAGCAATCGGAATCATACTATATTTAGAATATCAGTGTAAACGCACTTTAGGATAACTTTGAAACTTCCCTTTCTTGTCTCGAAAAATCAGGGCCAAAAATATAACTTGCTCCTCTGTCAGAACCTCATAGTCACCTCGACATCGTGTAGACCCACATGCTGTAGAAACACCAAATATGCACGCCATATCTGTCATGCACGTAACATGTGATAAGGTAAGAATTAAGCAGTGCGCCTAAAGGGACTCTACAACCATGAACCCGCTATAAAGGATGGTGTTTTGTGATGTGGTTGGAAGACATCGTCACCTTCGCCGTCGCCGCTCCTTGTGTAGATAAGCATTCCAGTAGAAATAACAGGTTAATGGGGCCATCCACGAAGTAAAACAAACAATAAGCAAATAATCCTCTTTATTTACTTGAAACGACACTATTTATGCACGCCGTTTATTCACAGTTAACAGTAAATCTGAAATGTTTTGACACACGGCAAAATTGGATTGTCTCAGTGCCACTTTATGATTGACGTCTTCTGTTGTAAATCTGAACAAAAAAATCTTTTGTGACAACAGTTATTATGAAAATATATAATTCATAGATACATTGTAGATAAATGCAAGGACTTTTTGAATAATAAAATTCACCATTTAAAGGGTTTTATGTCTAAATGAACAACTATCAATTAAAGATGACTAATCATGCTTTTAATTTTGAAGTTTTCAATATCACATACCTAAAAAAAATAAGTCAAACAAATTATACCGTAAGAGCCATTGGACATAGGGGATGACTTTGTGACACAGAATATTCACTGTTATTTACATTTTATTCAATTTCAAATAGACTTTTTGTAATTTTCAGTGGTTAAATTGGCATCACTGAATATCTTAAACATCCCACTTAAATAGGTGGACATCTACATGTCATTTTTTGTGTCGCAAAGTCACCCCATCTTGTCACAAAGTGACCCCCGATTACGGTACTAGCAAAACAACTAGTAAAACATATTTTAAGCCGTAAATTGTAATACGTGGTTTGATTTAGGGGTTCAACTAAACTGAAAACTCACTTGCCATTCTGGCTCCAACCATTTCACATTGACCAAGTGGTTATTCAGATCATGCAACCATAATTGGTTACCCTGTCACTTCATATGTTACAAACGCCACAAGATGACGTATCCACCCATCAATAATGTCCAATGTTTTCCTTCCTTGGTAGCTTCTGTGTATGTTTACAATAAAACTTATAGAACCCTGATGAAAGAACACTGGCCAGTTTCTACAGCAAATACTTAGTT
Source organism: Clitarchus hookeri (assembly GCA_002778355.1). Taxonomy (NCBI): domain Eukaryota; kingdom Metazoa; phylum Arthropoda; class Insecta; order Phasmatodea; family Phasmatidae; genus Clitarchus; species Clitarchus hookeri. The sequence continues at coordinate 1,580,642 of NQII01000062.1, read as the reverse complement.
TAAGAGCCTAGTCATGCAGATAATTTCATGTTGTGTTGTCTAGTTTGTGTACTCTGAAGATTCAAGGACACTTCAAGGCCCAGTATAACTGAAGGTCGTCGTACGGCCTTGTCACCAATTCAACCATTTTTAAAGATTGCTAAGAATCCTGTATAAAAAAACTACATGACACAATTTTTATTTCACACTACGTATGTAAAGGAAAATAAACAATCCTGTAAAATAAAATCGACTTTACATACATCTTAATAATTTACAACAACACTGCTATTGGCTCGCAGACAAAATACGTATACAGTGAAACCTCTTTACGACGATCCCCGCTCTCCTGTTTATCAAAAGTGCTTTTATGGTCCTGTCAGTGAGCGAAGAGCTTTGGATGGCTCTTACAATCGAGGTTCTGAGAGCTAGCGAGGGTGAAGTGAGGTGAGTATGGAGCAGCGCTGGAATGCAAGAGCGGGGGAAATGGGAGATCCCAGAGGAAACCGGCCGACAAGCAGCATCTTCCGGTGTGATTTATGGTCCTGTGAAATTAAGTAAGCTTTATAATGCATAACTATTTGTTTAACATTAAATACTGTTAATATGCAATATGAAGTGGTTTCAATCTCACATGGTTTCGAATACGTGTATTTTTACACCATTAATGTGAAGTTCACTAGCAAAAGCAGTATACTGGTAAAAAATATTTATCGCTATAATGTAAAACTGTTTGACCATAGATGAACAAGTTCATAGCACAGTATTGTCAAAAACAGCGGACACGAGAGCGCTCACACTTGTATCTATAATTGATTAGGCTGTCATTTTGTTGCACCAAACTGATGACTTTTGTAGGAAGTGATAATCTGACAATGTTTTGCGGTATCTGGGACGAGATTGATGTTTACAAAGGTTATGTTAAGAAAGTACTAAAATAATAGTAACTATACGTTCTACGAGAATAACAAAATAAAATAAANATGGTCCTGTCAGTGAGCGAAGAGCTTTGGATGGCTCTTACAATCGAGGTTCTGAGAGCTAGCGAGGGTGAAGTGAAGTGAGTATGGAGCAGCGCTGGAATGCAAGAGCGGGGGAAATGGGAGATCCCAGAGGAAACCGGCCGACAAGCAGCATCTTCCGGTGTGATTTATGGTCCTGTGAAATTAAGTAAGCTTTATAATGCATAACTATTTGTTTAACATTAAATACTGTTAATATGCAATAAGAAGTGGTTTCAATCTCACATGGTTTCGAATACGTGTATTTTTACACCATTAATGTGAAATTCACTAGCAAAAGCAGTATACTGGTAAAAAATATTTATCGCCATAATGTAAAACTGTTTGACCATAGATGAACAAGTTCATAGCACAGTATTGTCAAAAACAGCGGACACGAGAGCGCTCACACTTGTATCTATAATTGATTAGGCTGTCATTTTGTTGCACCAAACTGATGACTTTTGTAGGAAGTGATAATCTGACAATGTTTTGCGGTATCTGGGACGAGATTGATGTTTACAAAGGTTATGTTAAGAAAGTACTAAAATAATAGTAACTATACGTTCTACGAGAATAACAAAATAAAATAAAATTACATATACGAGGAATCAGGACATGAAGTAGGATTACTTTACACAGGGAACAGGAAGAGATATAAATTTACTTTGCACAAGAATTCTAAAGTGAAATCAAATTCCATTACACGAGAATCGATTAAGTGACATGAAAACCATGAACTGCCATAAAATTAAATCACCAAAAATTCGATACCGTTCCATGCTGAAATCAATAACCAGCGCATTAGAGTCAGTTGTCTCTGCCCATGCCAGAATATTCCTATGCAGTTGGAAAAGAAAAGTTTTAATAAAAAAGGGCAANTAGAGTCAGTTGACTCTGCCCATGCCAGAATATTCCTATGCAGTTGGAAAAGAAAAGTTTTAATAAAAAAGGGCAAATTGATCTACACCCACAGAACTTCTTGGCGGCTCAAAGTCAGTTCCCTAGTTGCCCACACCCATTGTTCTGCAATTAATCCATTACATATTGTTCTGATATTCGTGATGGACAGTCACTTTAAAACCATTAGAATAAATATTAACAACTTATTATATGTTCACGAATACGGGCTGCTTGCCACCAAATCCTTAGCATATCTGCAACCCACATGGTAACATGAGGTACGGAAGTAGCTCTCTTGCTCGGTTCGTCTGTTGTGCCATCAGTTCTTTCCTTTGTTCCATCCATTTACTTTACTGAGAGGTTTTCGTGGGAGTTGCTTAGTTCTGCACTTATCATTCTGCCTTTTTACATTACCTTATACTCAGGGAGGAGGGGTGGCTAAATCACAAATAAAAAATGTTTTTTTTTTACTAAAATTTAAAATTAATTCCTGTTTACTTTTTTAAGACTGAACCAAAAAATTTATATTCATACCTCGCAGCTTTTATTATTAAATTAACTCAACACTGTTTTCAATAAGCTCGCTACGCAAAACATTAATTACACACCAAAACATTAATTAAACCAGCTGAGAATTACAAATTAGAGTTATCTCAGCCTTGATTGCCTTAGACAGTCGAGCCCTTCGTGAATTAACTAAAACGCTTATGCTGTTCATGTACCTTAAGGGGAACTTACATTTATCCTGCATTTACTATATACTACATCACTGTTAAGTTCGTCCCACGCTGACTTAGCTAGCTCTTCTACAAGAATACTCGAGCGAGGGACAGCACCTCCTATGGCTGGTCGCTTCACACACATCTCGCTGCTCGTTGCACTGCATTTTAATACAGCCATATCACGCGTCCGCCCCAAACTTCTCCGTATATCTGCAGTGCACACCTCGTACCCAAAACAAACGACGGCGCCCAATGCAAGGCTGAAGCCTGGCCTAGGCTTCAAGAGATCCCGAACTCAGACTAACACCCGTACATCCGCACTGGCTGGTAACTGGTCATAGACTCCCTTACAACTCGAGCCAACGCCTGTTCCCGCCTGTACCCAACTGCTGAATTGCGGGACGCCGGTCTGTGAACCCAGAGATCTCGGCTCGTACCACCCGAGCACACACATTTCGCAATAGNCGAGCCAGTCAAACTGCACGATTTGCAGTCAATGTTGTCCGCGAATTGCCAGCTCAACATGCACGTTAACGCCCTGCCTACTGTGAAATTTCGACGTCCCACACTTCCTCAGTCGCGGCAAAGGAAACGCAACACAGAATCACGACAAGACCAGAACTCACAATTTTTAAACCCGGCAGTTTTCCCCATCGCCAACTGAGCTTGTGACATCACGAGCTACCCTGGAACACACTGGTGTGATCGTGTTTACAATCAAAAATGTGTTACAAACTGATTGACAAATAAATTCCATCAGGCTGCTTGTGGGGCAGAAGCTTCAGTCCCATTCGACTACCAAAATGTTAACACAACGACCACAAATCAGACTCCACGAGCTACGACACTTAAACTAATTCCTATCGGCAATTTCACAATCAAACTTCTGCAGGAACATTACTCTATTTCAGTTATCCTGGCTCCTCATTAGTAAATAAGGCAGTCGTTTCTCTTTTTACTGTCCAAAAGTGTACTATGAAGTTCTGTACGACTTCCCAAAGAAGCTGTCTCAGAGATGCACTGGCCCCTGGAATACCTCACAAACAGTAGCTTATGCGACCACTTGCTCTACATCTCCCGTCATTACAGACATAGTTTCTCATGGCTGCATGGTGGCAGACTCCATCTCCCAGTATGATCCCCGCGTCGTCGCACAGTCACCAACAGCAAGCACGAATACTCCACTGCAACACATTATTAAAATTATTAAACACAGGAATAACAAAATTACCTTCATACCAGGCAACACTACAAAATCATCTCAGCTGAATGACACTTCCCAAAATTTCTCAACTCGAAGAATTGAAACAGGAGACCCTGACCTGAAGAATTGCATCACCTTTAAATCATTTATAAAAATTTCTCACTCGAAACGTAAACATTATAGATGCGCCCACCCAAACACAATAAACAAGACAAACATGTGGGTAATAAACAGGACCTAACCCAGGAGAGTGATTTCAAAAATGCGACGAACCCTTCGTCGCCACGGTGACCTCTGCGTTGCCAACGTCTGCTTGCTGTCTCGGCCACTACCGACGTCCGACCGAGACAGTCACTGCTCGTCCTCTGCGAAGCGATGTACGGTAGCCCCCAGCCTAGCCGAAAGAGATGTTCCTTCGGCTAGGCTGTGAAGGAGGGTCTCACCAGGCAATGAACTCCATCACTGTCCTCCTCCAGGACACGCCTCCTATTCATCCGCAGCCACTCACTGTCTGGAACACAGGGGAATGGGGGGTCTTCCTATCACTCACTCCTAGTAGCTACCCTCTTCCCTCTTTTCACTCCCCTTTCCAGAGTGTACCAAATACATTTGCAAGTCCTCACTTTACCACACCCCTGATAAAGCATGATTCAATTTTTTAACAGTGCCCAAGTTAGTAATTCCGATTTCTTTTCAGTAGGGTCCGAAACACATGGGAGTTCACTCTTCATCATCGCACTGAACCTTTCCCAAAAGTGTATGTTCACAAGTCCGTCTACAAAAAAAAACCTATGTNGGGGGGGGGGGGGGGGGGGGGGGGGGGGGGGGGGGGGGGGGGGGGGGGGGGTACAAAATACACGCCAGCATTAAACATCATCACTCAAGCAAAAAAAAAAAAACAGCAAAGTAAAATTTTCTATCACTCATTAAGCTTTACCCCAAAACAACTCATTCAATTCTCAGTTAAAAATTGTCAGTAAATTATTTGGCCATCCAGATCAGTGGTTACATTGAAAGTACCGGCTGCTTTATCCTACAAAAACACATACACGCACATGCACAAAATTAACAAAAAAATACACTATTTCTTTTCATTATCTTACATTTCAAGTCAATCAGGTTAACATGTATCTCCTAACTTCCTAGTTTTGTAACAATAAAATTTATTTTTCATTTTAAATTAGCTAGTAAGCCACTATTTTTTCCATTAAAATAAAACAATATACAACTTTTTGTCTTTAAAAATAGTCAAGCATTTACAAAAAAATAACAAGAGCACTTTCTCTGTTGCAGACTGCCTATCATTACAAAATTAGTCTCTTTCTTTTACAGCAAAACATTGATTTAATTATGTACATTCGGAGCTCATCAAATAAATTAAAAACAACAAATTGTGGTCTCTGCCTCGTCTCTGTCTCACTTGCTTTGTCATCGCAGTCACCAGGACTTTGCAACACTCAAGAAGATACACNGGTCTCTGCCTCGTCTCTGTCTCACTTGCTTTGTCATCGCAGTCACCAGGACTTTGCAACACTCAAGAAGATACACACAATTCCATGGCACTAGCCCTGTCTCAGCTAAAATAAACCAAATAAAACGAAAAATGAATTAACAATTTTCACATTGCCATAAGAGAAAACTATTTAACACTCAGTAATGCAATGTCCTGTGGTCTGAGGTCCCCTCTCGCTTTGGAGACTTCTGGGGTACAATAACAAACCCTAGAAGCAGCCACTTATTCGACTTCTGAGTCTACCTAAATACCCGAAGGCTGGCACACCCTCCATTCTTACGCACTGCAATTGTACTCTGATGAGTAAGACAGTGCACTGCACTTTCTCCTCTTCTCTCATCGGGTCATTTACTTTACTAAGTGCCTTTACTCGTTATTATACCGGTTTTCTCAGTAAAACATGTCCTTCTCATCAATCAGAGATATTACGTCTCCTAATTTAGAAGCCTTTACCCGAATACCCCCTCGTGGGTTATTAAAAATTTGCTCTTCTTGCAACTTAATGTGGAAAACTCATTCCAGATCTTTGTAGAGCTTTGTCCATCATTATATTTTCTGGCATTAAGTGAATGTCCTTAGCTTCAGTGATCTCTTCCAACCATTGCCTTATGTCTTCGGTCTTGAGACATTCCATGATCACTTGATGTACAGTATCGTTCACGCCACATACATCACATAAACGAGATTGCACTAACAACTGACTGTGAAGCTTACTCTTGAAGTTTCCATGGCCTGTATAGAGCTGTGTGCTAAAATGGTTGATACTAATCCATTTATAGTCCATTCTTGCCTTGATGTTGGCAGCAGCTCATAAATAATTCTTCCATGCTCAAAATAATCTCAATCATCTTGCCATTTCTGGAGAACTTCACCCATGATCTTTTCTTTAGCTTCCTGTGTCAGTCTTGGTGTGCGTGCTCTCTCCGCCGTGATACCTCGGTATCTCCCCAGTAAATCGATGGGAAATACACCTGCAAGCACTGGGAGTGATACACTGGGTGCTGTTTTATATGATCGAGTAACTGTCAGCCGTACCGCCCTTTGAGCCATGATGAGCTTCCTCCTGTGCCATGACAATTAAGCTTTGTGGTACCACATCACAGCTGCAGATATCATTATTGCCTCAAATACTGCTAAACAGATTGTCCTTAATGTGCTGTAATTGAGGCCCCAACTCGTATTCCCGATTATTTTGAGTTCCTGGAACACCACCACAGCCTTCCGTGACACATACTTTGTGTATATTAAGGAATCTCATATTATCATACATGATAACTCTCAGATACTAAAACTCATGTTTATGTCCAACTGGGCACCCACAAAGGGGCACAGTCGGTGGTCTCTGAAACTTACCTTTGAACAGCATTATGTTGGTCTTCTCTGTAAAGAACTTCAGCTTCAATTTAGTTTACCAGGCCCATATATTGGCCATCACTTCCGCTACTTTCTCTTAAATAATTCGTCTTGAGTCTTCACTTATCAACACCAAACCATTATATGCATAGCCAAATACCGTGCAACCAGATGGAAGACCCAACTCCAGGAATCCGTCTAAGAGAATGTTCCATAAGACCGATCCCTGGGGACATTCCTTTTTCAGCCTTTTCTACACCTGTGCTGTTTTGGCTAAGTACATTCTCAATATGCAAGTGAAGAAATCCAGAATCAGCCTATAGATATCTGCTGGACATATCTTGCTTTTAAGTTTATGCACCACATCCATTCGCTGGGCATTGTCTAATCCTCCTGATATGTCCAAGAACACTCCCATAACATACTTTGCTGCAGATTATCTTATTGTTTTCATAACATCATACAGAACGAAGTCAGTTCACATTCCTTTTTTAAAGCCATATTGCTTCTCACACATTGTGCCTTCAACTTCTAGAGCCATTATTAGTCTTATGTTTATTAATTTCTCGAAGACTTTGCCCAGCACCAGAAGCAATGTCAAAGACCGGTAGCTTTAGGATTCTCAGGATTCTTTTTATCGCCTTCATACCATATCCTTAGACATCCTTATTTTCAAGGGGCAGGAAATATACTGGTTCTGAGACAGTCATTATATATCTCCAACAGATTGTTCTTTATCCTCGAGTAGCATCTCTTAACTATTTCTGAAGTAAGGCCATCCTTTCCAGGTGCTTTCCCATTCATCATTTGGTATACCACTGCTGTTAATTCTTCCAGGTCGAATTCCATCGCGTTCTCAGTATCTGGAATTATAGCCATTGACTGTCTCTTTCCGGAATGTTCCTCCCACTATTCATCCTGGGAGTCATCAGGCAGAAAAGTGTAGAACAATACATCCACATATCTTTGCACATATGTTTTTATTTGACCATTATCTTTACGTTATGAAGGGGGAGTAGCCATTTTCACTTTATTAATAGCCAGCTTATACACCAGGTTAAATTGATCCTCATTTCCGGCCTGCATGACAAATCCTTCCTATGGCTTGGTCTACTGCCAAACCCTATTTTGCTTATACGTGCGAGAGAATTGCTTTTGCTCTCCTCCCCATAGTCTGTGAAGTTTCTTTCTCTGCCTTCGCAAGTCTTTAAAATTCATTAGCCTGAAGGGCTAAACAAGGGAGAGTAAATTAAAAATAAAATTAAATAAAAAAACACCTTATAGTTTGTTAACCACAGCAAAAATGCAAGTTTAATTGCGCCACAAAAATGTTACAGTAGCTTGCTTTGATTTCACAATAACATACACAAGGTTACATTAAATACTCCCATTTAACCAAAATAGATTTAAATATTAATACCAGGACTCCGGTTTCCTTACAGTAGACGTATAAGCCAAACAGTTAGACTACTAGCGAGATTATAGTTACACCGAGAAGAACTCAAGCTCCCAAAACTAAAATAAATTCCTTCCACAAGATTAAAACAACCGCCGAAATAGAAGAGACTTTACGTAAAAATAAATTAAAGAGGTTCTCTAAACCATTGAACAACTGTCAACTATATTGAGATATCAAGTTGTAATGGTTACTAGCCCGCAGTTACCTTTACTGTATAGTGTGTCTCCACGCACAACCTTTCTCTCCACTGTCTCCTGCACGACTCCACTTTCTCCTAGAAAAACTTACTTAAAACTACATTTACTGCCTCCCAAAAAAAACTATTTACTTAGCTTTACATCTTCTCTGCCGAATTCGACCTCCTCCGACCCTGACAAACACCTCCGAAAACGCCAAACGCACCTAGGACACGGCCGTCACTCACGGCCGCCATTTTCCCACTCCGCACTTTTCCTCGCACAAAGCACACTTCGATATGCCTCCGCTGCAAGATGCCCTCAGCAAGCAAAAAACTCGCCCTGTCTCTCTCCTACAAGCTCGCTCTTTCTCTCTCACGACCGGATGCCCCTTTCCGTTCCCCGCGGCGGGATGGTTGGTGGCCGACTGCCTCTCCACCCCCACATCCTCCCCTCCTCGGTCATCACCGCCATTACCGTTACATGTGCCAGCAACTTCAAGGTGCCTTCCGATACCGGGTGGAGTCTGAAGAAGTTTTGGGGGGAGGGGGAAGAAAAGTCCGCTGTCAACACATCCTGTCCAACCGACTAACAAAGCTTCGGCCTGTCCGACCAGTGAGCCCTCAAAACTGCTACACTACACGCCGCACACTGTAAAATCACAGCTCAACACAGAAAAAGAAATCAACGACTATTTCTGTTCGGGTTGACGTCCCTCTATACTGAACATAGAATACAGCACACTACAAACTTTTAACTTGAAGGGTCAGAAAATCAAAGATAATAGAACAAAAAAAATTCAGAAAAAAAAATTTCGAATGAACTTTACCGGCATTTTACATTAATTTGACTGTGACGATAAAGAACACTAACCTAAAACTTTTGTTGCATCCTCCGTTCAGAGAAAAATTTTGTCAGACACACTTAGTAGATATAAATTAATATGGCATACCACAGTAAAAATTCTTCGCGAATTTTGGTGGGAATAGTTTTATTGTTTCCTGAGATATTACATTAAAACTTTAATTTTCTCGTCTTGTTATCTTGAAAAATGACAGAGTAATGACTCTTTGTACAAACAAACGTATTTGTAATAACAAATCCTACCGAAATAGCATACAAAGTTTATTTCTAATTTGTTTCGTAGTTTCGTTGATATAACAAACTGATGTGAAATGTGTAAACTGCTACCAGTTTAAAAATAACTTCACCTACTCAAAACATACAGGATAAGTATAAAAGAATACCCCAACTTTGAAGGTCTATAATATCAAAACCAAACAACCTACAACCTTGATTGATCAATCAAATGAACCGTGGAACCGTGAAGATTGTTGATCATACATTCATAAATGTTCAATGTGACCACCATGAGCGGCCCGAAAGACATCTACGGGATAATCAAACTCGTTCTACGCTCTTGTCAGCATGTCCGGTGTTACCGTTTGGATGGCGTTCGTAACACTCGGTTTGAGGTAGTGAGAGGGTAGCGAGCTCGCATTCGACACGTCAATGCGAAGAGGACGGTCTGATGTTTCCTTTGTTTGCCCATAATGAAGTAGACGATGCCTTCATGTCTAAGCTGGTTTCTAGCGATGAAGCGACGTTCCATACAAATGGTAAGGTGAACCGGCACAACGAGCGGATATGGGGTCAGGAGCCTCCACATGAAACCAAAGAACACGAGCGCGCTTCCTCCAAAGTGAACGTGTTTTGCGCTGTATCCAAAGACACTGTTTTCAGCATTTTCTTTTTTCACGAGCCCAATGTTACTGGAATACCTTATTTGGACATTCTTACAGAGTGGTTGTTTCGTCAGTTAGAAGAGGTGGTGGGGGAATTTATTTTCCAGCAAGATGGTGCGCCACCCCATTGGCACCTTGCTGTTCGCGGATACCTGAACGAGACGTTGCCACAACGCTGGATTGTTCGAGGAGCAGCTGGTGGCCAGGCTCTTAATGGCTGGCCCCCAAGAGGCCCGTATCTTAACCCGTGCGATTTTTTCTTTGGTGGTACATAATGGATCAAGTGTTTCGTTCACTATTGCCGGCTAAAATTGATGACCTCAAAACGAGAATTACGGACGCCATCCAAACCGTAACACCGGACATGCTGACAAGAGCGTAGAACGAGTTTGACTATAGCGTAGATGTCGTTCGGGCCGCTCGTGGTGGTCACATGCAACATTTATGAATGTGAGGTAAACCAACTTCACGGTTCCGTGGTTCATTTGATTGGTCAGTCACGGTTGTAGTTTGTTTTTTTTTGATATTATATACCTTTAAATTTGGGGTATTTCTTTATACTCAACCTGAATACATTTACATGGACAACGACAGTTTTACTGGTTTGTCTNTTTGATATTATATAGCTTTAAATTTGGGGTATTTCTTTATACTCAACCTGAATACATTTACATGGACAACGACAGTTTTACTGGTTTGTCTAATCTGGTGGGAATCTGTTGGTTTCACTAGAGATATGTTGAAAAATTTTATTTTGTCATGTGATGCTCATCGAATACTAATCTAAAATGACTATATGGTCGCCATTTTGAAAGTGTTTTACTACTTATAACATACTTGTCTACATGCCTGTCGCAGTACTACTTGTATACCAATTTGGTTTCCCGAGATATTACACAAACTGTCTTACAAAATGGCGGACAAAAGAGGCTCTTTGTAGACGCATTGTTATCTTCTTCTAGCATATAAAGTTAAGTTGGAATTAATTACTACGTGGTTTGGACGAAATAGTATACTAAGCTAAAACAGAAAAAAAGCCTCCATTTTTCAAGAAAATTCCTGACCTACCTTTAATGTAACAGTTTACAGCAACTGCCGCAGTACTAGCTAACTGGTTTGTCAAATTCGGTAGGAATCAGNCCTACCTTTAATGTAACAGTTTACAGCAACTGCCGCAGTACTAGCTAACTGGTTTGTCAAATTCGGTAGGAATCAGCAAACTATATCTCGAGAAATGATCAAAAGTTATTTATTCCTATGGCGCTCTCTTAAAAAATTGCGGATGAAACAGGTTGTGTGAAAACACATTTTATAGTTGAATATACATGATGAANGTGGCGCTCTCTTAAAAAATTGCGGATGAAACAGGTTGTGTGAAAACACATTTTATAGTTGAATATACATGATGAATCTTCCAAAACTTGCACCGCAAATATTTCGGAAATGAAAGGTGCTTTTAATGCGCTGATTTCAAATAAGTGAAGTTTAAACAAGTGCTCAGAATTGCAGATCCAACACAGAATGGAATCATTATTATAATGTGTATTTATTGAAGAAAGTTACATCTTTTTTCAAATGGAACAATGGCTATTCGCATAAATGAAATAAAATTAGCGGAAATTAGAATGTCAATGATGTGTTCTGCAGGAGTTTAATGCAAGTATAGTTAACGTGCTATCGTAATATGAAAATTTTAAACACATACAGTTGTCTGCTCCATTTAACAACTTAGTTAATAGGCCACGATGTTCGTATGGTTGTGTAGATTCTGTTTATTTTACACTGACTGCATTGGGACCTCCTTGTCGGTAGGTCTTTGTGATAGTTCATACTACCTAGAGATAGGATGTGCTGGTATTTACTAATGCCGAAAAAGCCAACATGTTCTTGGTGAATGGTGAATGTAGTAATAATGCTGTTAATTTTCGATAGACGTAAACCATCTCGACAACTATTTGCGAACCCCTTTATCCACTTACGGGAAACTGGAAGTGTGACATTTCTAAAACGTAACAGAAACAAACGAGTGACCGGATAAGGGGTGAAATTAATGTTCTAGCTGCCGTTGCTGTAAACCCTCAAGTTCGCTCCCCGTACAATCGCAAGTAGGTGTGACATAAGCTAAGCAGTTGTACCTGCTACGCGCTCTGCACAGTTGTATGTTCCATTCGTATCATATCGCCCTCCATCAAGAGCTACATGAAAACGATTTCGAGTATGTATTAACTTTTGTACATGGTCATTAAGACATGATGCACCACATTTGACATGCATGTTGTTCAGCGAAGAAGCAACATTAACAAATCATGGCCAAGTCATCCTCAGAAGCATGCACTATTGGTCAGTAAACAATCCCCATTAGCTTCGCCAAGGGGAACGTTGGCATCCATGAAGTGTAGGTGCGTCCTGTGGAATAGTGAATCATCTCCTCGAAGGCATTTTTTTCATAGATGGAACACTTGATTTCCAAAACCTGCTCAGCCTCCTAACAGACGAACTTCCACAGATGTTGGAAGACCTTCTACTGCAGACTAGGAGGACCCCGTGGTATTAGCATGATGGTTACCCAGCACATAGTGCAAGACGCACTACAACTTGTCTTCAACGATTGGCCTGCACATTCACCGGACCTGACCCCTTTAGATTTATTCTGTGGGAAACGCTAGATGACACTGTCTACAAGGACAAACCGACTACACCAGGAGATATGAAACAAAGTATTACAGCTGCCTGTTCTAAAATTTCTGCTGAGATGCTACATTATGTGAAGCAATCATTATATTACAGATTGGGAGATTGTATTGTAGGTGGTCATAGTCATTTTAAACACAACAAAAGGAGGACAGATTTCCCTTCTGCAGAATTAACATAAATAAGTTATTCACTTTGTATTTCTTATGGGAGTGCTGATACATAGTATAGTAAANAATTTCTGCTGAGATGCTACATTATGTGAAGCAATCATTATATTACAGATTGGGAGATTGTATTGTAGGTGGTCATCGTCATTTTAAACACAACAAAAGGAGGACAGATTTTCCTTCTGCAGAATTAACATAAATAAGTTATTCACTTTGTATTTCTTATGGGAGTGCTGATACATAGTATAGTAAAATCACATTAATATACAATATGTAACGTGTATTTTCTTGCACACTTAGAAGATAACCACACACATTAATACAATAAAAGTACACATACGAGCATCATAGCCTAGTAAACAATCATTTAAATCGAGCAGACAACTGCAGGTATTTCATTTATCATATTACAATAACAGGTACACTACTTGCACTTGAATCCTGCAAAAAAAAACATTTATTTTCTAATATTTTCTAGTTTTTTTCCTTGCTGTAAACAGACATTGCCCCATTTGAAAAAAATATATACTTCGTTCAAGGAATACACATTTTATTAATTATGAAATTCTGCGCCTGGGTTGCAATTCTGAGCCCTTGCCTATAGTCTATGAAACATGCACATCAATTGAGCAATTCCATTCCAGCAATACTTGCGTTGAAATTTTAGGTGATCCACCCAGTGTACTGTCAGCATACAACAATTTGTTAGAGTTGATTAATTGGTTTTAACGATATAGGAAATGGCTTAATGGCCGCCATTTTTTAAATAAGTGAGCTGTGTGTTGGCACATACGGTGCTTGTAAAATATACTTCAAGAATACATCATTAGGTCGAAATCGGTCAAACGATTGAAACACCAAATATGCCTAAATAATTTGCTTTACCGCCATTTTGAAAATAAGTGTCTAGTCAATATGCATCGCCTACATTTACATGGCCTACCACATGATTACTTGTCAAATTTGGCTAGAATTGGTTGAGAAGTTGGTGCTTTCTTCCAAAATAGCCGACCAAGAACAATGTTTAAGTCTAAATTTAATGCTTNTGATGCTTACATAATGCAATGACAACATACACATTAGTTCAAATCGGTTCAAGGGTTCCCGAGATATGACATACAACTAAAACATTTAAGGTAGTCGCCATTTTGAAAGTAAGTGCCCGGCTTGGTCGAAAACTATAAAAGTCAAATATTCTAACTTAGTACTGTACGTNTTCGCCATTTTGAAAGTAAGTGCCCGGCTTGGTCGAAAACTATAAAAGTCAAATATTCTAACTTAGTACTGTACGTTATAATCCATTCACGGTTTCCTCCAACTTTTCTGAAGCACTGTAAAATTTCTTCTTCAATGATATTCCACCGCCCTATGATAACAGAGCTTAAACTTGTCTACAAAATTACACCAAAGGGAAAACGCACCGCATTCGTGCGCACTCAGGGTAATAATATTTTGCATAAGAACTGTTTCTTACTATGCATTACCAACACACACAATTCTCACTCTAGTTTTTAGTGCATAACAATTATAAATTGAATAGTATAACTTAAAGACGAAATATTAGTAAAACATAAATTTAACAAAACAATAAAATATTTTAATGATAACTCGAGAATAAAATGCTTGTGTGATATATGGCATATTTAGTAAACAACGAAACACGTCGTAAATGGGGTGATTTTTCAAAGGTACGATTCAAAAATCGTGAAAAACCCGCAAATAGACTATAAAGAGTTTAGTGAAATCTGGTTCATGCGTTCTAGAGTTGAAAGGGAGGACACACACACGACTATACAAACAGTCACACACATTCAAAAAGACATACGGCAGGAAAGTATTCTCGTAAGCCTTTCTTTCCATTGGTAAGTAGACTAGAAATTAATTATATATACAGTATATATATATATATAAGTATACATACTTTCCACGATAAACTGAGCAATTCAGAAAACCCTCCCCAAGATCTACTTGTAAGCACCTTGTGTATTCTTCACCATTTGTAATATTAACACTGCTATAGTCCTCATTACTTTGTTCATGCGTCGGTGAACTTAAACTGCGAAATCATTAAAAAAGTAAATATTTTACCAATTTGCTCTTTATTACACTCGCGTGCATTAAAAAAAACCGGAAAACAGAAGAAATAATTCCAGTATTCACAANATTTGCTCTTTATTACACTCGCGTGCATTAAAAAAAACCGGAAAACAGAAGAAATAATTCCAGTATTCACAAATGCTTACCTAAAACTTTTAACTCAATATTAAGACATGGAACTACGTACTTCCTCTCCGTGGTAACCTAATTTACTGAGCGAATTCCACTCAGGATGCTCGTTAAAATGTATGCAGCTGTAGGGGTAGCGACATTTTTCNTACCTAATTTACTGAGCGAATTCCACTCAGGATGCTCGTTAAAATGTATGCAGCTGTAGGGGTAGCGACATTTTTCAAAGGTCGATTCAAGAGTGCTCAATTTGCCGTGAACCGCCTAAATAGATAATTAGGATACCTCAATATCCTCAAAACGAAGCAATTTATCAAAGAAACGGAAACTTGCTTCCTGGCAGCTCACGGGGAGACCAGACAAAGCTTGGACTTGTGGGTAGGCCTGCGTGGAGAAAGCAGAAATTATGGAGTTGCGAGAATCAGTGTCCCTGAAATGCACTCAACTCATGATGCAAACGTCTTCCAACATATAATGTCTCTTGAATCGATTTGACTCAAGTTATTAACANAATGCACTCAACTCATGATGCAAACGTCTTCCAACATATAATGTCTCTTGAATCGATTTGACTCAAGTTATTAACACCAGTCACTGCGCTGTTGTGTGGATGTCTGTAAAAGCATAACTCCAGTATACCAGATCCATTGTGTGCAGTTATTCCTTGTAGTGCGAATCTAAACATGAAAATTAACAGTATGTAGCTTTCTTCTGCTGCGGTAACTTGCTTCACGAGCACATTATCGTCTTTCATAGTGTCGCAATCGAAAGAACCAATATTTCTTAACACAGGTCTTGACACATATCTTCTCCTGCGGTAACTTTCTCGCCTCATGGTGCTGTGAGAATAGTTGAGTTCACAGACAAATGAAATGAACTGTTCCCGAACAAGGTTTATACACTACTAATGGAAACTCCGCGGCACACTCGTCGTGAAGGCTGAAAAGATCAGGTGCTACTTGGGATCTTTCCTCCTCTGGCCACACACAGCACAACCTGTCACATCTGACGAGACTCACAAGTTTGGCGGCTCTTTGAAGCTGCGTGGACAATTGATCACGAGGGCGAGGAGCGAATTAGAGCACCGCGAAATGACTATCACGCACAGAAGACGTGCCAGTCAAACTTCCCATAACCTTAAATCGGGATATTTCCCAACCTGATACATGTGATACATGCTCTTAAGCACGCGAGATCAGTATCCTTACAACTTAAATATTTCTAAAAACAGACAGGCATTCAAGTTACAAAAGAAATTAACGGTTATGGCACGTTTTTATCGTATTAAAAATTAAAACTACAAAAGGACAAACTCTACATTAAAATGTCCTAAGTTATAAATTAAATTTGCCTCCTATCTTTATTATCTTTTTTAAGTGAAAATCAAACGAAATAAAGTAATTTGAATTTTTAGAAACCCCATTTGTCAGTACTCTCTTTGTGTTGTCAGTTATGGTATGCTTCAAAACGGCAAATGTGACAAATTCCTCATCACAAAATAGTGAATATGGTAGTGAGAAATTCAAAGGTAAATATGGAACAAAATACAGTAATTATAATTTTCTAAACTTTTTTCACAAGTAAGGGCCTGCTGCAAATATAAATACTGTGTACCACACCCCTTCCTGAATTAAACTGAATTCAGCGTCAAAAGACTGATTAGACGCAAATTTGCGCCCACTCACCTGCGTCATTAAGAGATACTCAAAATAATCGTGAATTAATATTAGGTTATGTTAAATTTCAATTACACGTACATTCGTGTTTCTGCTTCTAATGGACCAAGCGGTGTTAGAGCCCAGATGACTTTTGACCAATAACTGACTTGCAAGGATAACAAAGACCTGAGGTTAACTCTGAGACACATCCAATAAACAATTACGTCACGCTTTAGTGCACAAAGAACTGAGGACTATAGATTGTTTTCCGGAATAATTATTTTGCCATAAATGAGGCTTATTTCAACATTTCCCCTCTTTAGTCTTAGTTTACAATACGATAACAGCGCACCACCCCCAAAACACCTTCGTGTTTGTCTCACGCGTACAGCGGACGATCCCGCAGCGGTTCTATTGGCAGAGCCCAAAGGATTTAGCGCTCATCATTAACATTTCAATATCTAATTCGTTACCTGTTTAATAGCGTATTTGAAGTAACCTCTTGACGCCAACGGCCACTCGTTGAAAAATGTTTCAGTAGTGAAGAGAATTGTTGCCTCGGCAAATCATTTTAATACCAGGCCCTCATGCTGTTGCGAGAACGTGCTTCGACAATACTATTCCAAACAATAATGATTTCGTTGTCACGATTGTTAAGTAACCGTTATTACGTAAGCAATTTTTTTTATGTGTATAGTCCCCGAATGTGCCAGCCCATTCGAATAAATAAATAAATAACATTCCCAAGAGTCCGCGTGGGTCACCTGTTGGACGCACTTCTTTTTACATTGGGAGAGGTCGGATTACAAGCCTCCCACCATGGTGAACCGGATTCGCTACCCGGTGGGGTCACCCGGATTTTTGCCTAAAATTTCTATCTCACTTATTCACAAAAATTCTAAGAAAAAGCTTGTAATTTTACATTATCNGCCTCGGCAAATCATTTTAATACCAGGCCCTCATGCTGTTGCGAGAACGTGCTTCGACAATACTATTCCAAACAATGATGATTTCGTTGTCACGATTGTTAAGTAACCGTTATTACGTAAGCAAATTTTTTTATGTGTATAGTCCCCGAATGTGCCAGCCCATTCGAATAAATAAATAAATAACATTCCCAAGAGTCCGCGTGGGTCACCTGTTGGACGCACTTCTTTTTACATTGGGAGAGCTCGGATTACAAGCCTCCCACCAAGGTGAACCGGATTCGCTACTCGGTGGGGTCAGCCGGATTTTTGCCTAAAATTTCTATCTCACTTATTCACAAAAATTCTAAGAAAAAGCTTGTAATTTTACATTATCGCGCAGGTGTGTTGTGAAAGCATGGGTGGTGAGTTTATTTCGATGCATCCATGGTAGCTTTNCGCGCAGGTGTGTTGTGAAAGCATGGGTGGTGAGTTTATTTCGATGCATCCATGGTAGCTTTTCTACATTTCTTAAGGAAGGTCCCAAAATTGTATAGCAGCATTTATCGTATTTCTAGTCTGTATAGTAAATTCTACGAATTATGCACAGGTGGGGCCATCTGGTTTTGACGGGAATATTCCACGATTAGTTGTACCACAAAACACCTTAGTTCAGGACCAATATCGCGATTGGATGGTCTTAACCCGCACCCGTCTTAATTGTCTGGCAGCCAATCACGGACGTTCACTGTCAGGATATATTTATTCTGATTGGCCCAGTCAAGTAGAAGATGTCTTCTCACACGGACACGCGGCCAATATCCAAAGGAAATGTGCAAACTTGCACGTAAGAATTCTAAGTCTAACTTAAGCGTAAATATTTTCGCGATAAAGAGGTGGACCGATGTATAGGTTAAAATCTTCCATTGTAGTTTAGGAAGTTAACAGAAAAACTGTACAGTGCACATTCATCAAGCCGCGCCTTAAATGGAAGACTNTTCCATTGTAGTTTAGGAAGTTAACAGAAAAACTGTACAGTGCACATTCATCAAGCCGCGCCTTAAATGGAAGACTGTCACAGTTACTTCGCATTCACTTGCTGGCATAGTACTTAAAAAACTTGTTATCAAGACGCAATTTTTTTACTCGCATTTTATGTATATAAGAAATTGTGACGGTGGGAAGCATTTCTCAAATAAACGAGTTAAATTTCTTAACTTGTCTCTTTCAGTCACTGTGTTCAGTATATCAGATGTTACAAAGGACGTAAAAGGTACACTGGAGACAACAGAAAACATTATCCAAAAAAATAATAAGGTCCCTCGTGTGTATGACACATTCCATATGTGTCACGATCCATGATTATCTGCTGCCAATATCATCAAGCACAACGCATATTCTTATTCGCCCTTACATACTGTATATAGCAGAACGTACTACCCGACACTATTTCCGTTCCGAACGAAACAATTTTTTGTTTCTTGCAGAGACCAAAATTACGTATTTACCCGAGGATGAAACAGATGGCGCATATAGGGTCGATAAGTATATCGAATTATTGCGAGTACACATTGAAAATTTTGACTGCTAAATACAATACTTTTCAGTAAATAGTCTTGTTAAATTATTGACCTACCCTTAGGAAAGGGTACAGCCATAACGAATAGTTAGATGCTGTTCCATTTCTAGACTCCACTGTCCAGTGCACGCTCAAGCGGACGTCACACGCCCACAAGCAGATCTCCTTCTGCCGTTCCGCCCGACTATGCGGGGTGAAGCTGCCAGAGCGCTGGCCGCGTATTTACTACTGGTTCTGACTCCTGCAGGATGAACGCACGTGTCTAGTGACACGCGCTATGCCAACATAAACTTCAATGCGGTCTACCACAACAAAGAACAAGAAGCTTCATTATTCGGTAAAATTTTTCGTGACAGGACAAGACAGACTTTCAACTTAACCAGAGAAGCACAGCTCCTCAGCACAACATTTAACAATACGGAACTGAAACTTTGGCATCTGCCGCGCGAATCCCAGCCACACGAGGGGCCACGGTGGCTGAGCGGCTAGACTGCTCGCCTCCCGCCAAGGCGAACCGGGTTCGATGCTGGCTGGGTCACTCCCGGATTTTCGCTTGTGGGAATCGTGCCGGACGATGTCGCTGGTCGGAGGGTTTTCTCGGGGATCTCCCCTTCTCCTCCACCTTCCGCTCTCTCATTTCGGCGCTGCTCCATTCTCACCTGTCACCCTCATCGGCTGTTCAAGACCTTGCTGTTAAGAGCCGCCCAAATCTCTTCACGCACTCACTCACTCGAATACTACTGAATTACGCCGGTCGCTGTTCTTTGTCTCACGAATTCTCTTCCCGGAAACAATGTATATGCCAGGACTTCAGTTATAACTACGAACCTTAGCGAACCGTAGGTCATCATGTAACAAATACTTACGAAATTATTACGTTAAAACTTCCAGCAGCCTATATTTTTTTTTTATTCATACGTATACCTTTACACAATTCAAACTTGTGGCACGTAAAACTATCTTTGAAAAATAATAACTCTGAAATAGGTCTAAATAACAATAGTGTATAAAGACGTTCAATAATTTTAAGCAGTGTTTCTCACATTACTTTTCTGAAGACTCTCTACTGTGTAAATAATGACAATGAGAGGATTTAAGTGTAAATTGAACTTTACCATTTAAAACGCAGCAGCAGATCTGCGACTGAATACAGAGTTTCTTTGCTACAAAATGTAATGACCTGCCTGTGAAATATTTGCCAGGGAGCATATTCTGTAAGACGTGACACTGCAGTTTCACCTGCGATTAAGGATAACTTCAACATTCCCTAATGGGAATTTCATGGTGAAACTTGAACCGACACTAAAGGAAAACTAGGATACACAAAGAGCTTACAAGAAAATTCTTCACGCTGCTGTCTTTTATGTGCCGTTAAATAACTATTTTGAGCTACAGTCGAACATATTCAAAGGGAAGAATAAAGTTTGTTTGGCAGAGTGTATATTTTGAAGATTTATTTTCCACTTTGCTGCACTTTTTTTGTTCTGAAATTCGACTCAAAATTACAAAATTATAAACTATCCTATAAACATTGAATAATTTTTAAGGCATTTGAACAGCCTTGCGACACGTTTCATACTCAGAAATAAGTGGTAGATGTAAGGGCGACATTTGTGCACGAGTCAAAAGCTTCTTCCCCTCTGTGCGTAAGCCATTGATTGGACTGATGTACATTTTTGGCACGTATTGCTCAATCTAAAATTTCATTAGCGTAAATTCGGTATCGAAATCTAATTTTGAGAACACCTGTTTCCAATGTTCTCTAAAACATGGTTTTTTGTAGCAACACAAGAATTTCCAAGTTTGTTTACGTTTAAAATTTCTTGAATGCTAATCGTAACAATTCCCCATAGAAGACCGTTTGGCAGATTCCCAGTCAAGGATATATCTAAAATTCTACACCCCTATTCAAGTCAAATGTATGAGGGAACCATAAAAAGAAAAATTACCTTAAAAGCAGTTGTAATTATTTTATTCTGATAAAAAATATTTATATTGGGAACAGAAGTACGTTGGCAACTAACACCACTCTGCAGTGCAAACAAGTAAATCTATTATACTGAAGAGCCAAAAAAACTGGTACACCTCCCTAANACTATAACACCACGTTCAAACTCACTTAAATCTTGATAACCTGCCATTGTAGCAGCAGTAACCGATGTAGCTGCCGGCCGCATCGCGTTACTCTGATTGGTTCCATACCTCTGTTATTTGCATACGCACGCCTATACCAGTTTTTTTTGGCTCTTCAGTGTATTTCATTTACTTAACACAGTTATGGGAAGATGCACACAATTTTGCGATACTTTTCCAGTATTTTGTAACGCTTTTTTTTAATTTCTTAAAACACATTTCAATTGTTTATGAAAAAATCGCAAAAGAATTTGTCTGTCCATCCGGGATAAGTAGTGTGTGTGTTTTTTGCAACTTATTGGTAACTGAACGTTAATAAGCAGGAAGGACAACCTTACGGTCGAAGGCATTGCCATGCAAGCCAGATGTGCCAACTACAGAGTCCAAGGGACTGCGACAATGCGAAGCCCAACAAAAAAAAACAAAGGTGTAATNTCTGATTGGTTCCATACCTCTGTTATTTGCATACGCACGCCTATACCAGTTTTTTTGGCTCTTCAGTGTATTTCATTTACTTAACACAGTTATGGGAAGATGCACACAATTTTGCGATACTTTTCCAGTATTTTGTAACGCTTTTTTTAAATTTCTTAAAACATATTTCAAGTTTATGTTATATAAAAGAGTTCACAATTGTTTATGAAAAAATCGCAAAAGAATTTGTCTGTCCATCCGGGATAAGCAGTGTGTGTGTTTTTTGCAATTTATTGGTAACTGAACGTTAATAAGCAGGAAGGACAACCTTACGGTCGAAGGCATCGCCATGCCAGCCAGATGTGCCAACTACAGAGTCCAAGGGACTGCGACAATGCGAAGCCCAACAAAAAAAAACAAAGGTGTAATTNAGCCAGATGTGCCAACTACAGAGTCCAAGGGACTGCGACAATGCGAAGCCCAACAAAAAAAAACAAAGGTGTAATTTGTGATTGGTTCGGGTTGTTGTGGTTGACACCTGGGCACCGCACCGCCGCCCCCTTCCCCGCGGATCAATGGACAACTGGAAACGCAAGGACCCGGCGGAAGCCAAGTGAGGATCCGGTTATGCCGACATCACCTGCGCGCTGCCAGACGTCGGGTGCTCGAGCGACAATCATTGTGATCGGCTCTTGGAGGGTGACGCCACCGCACCGGCGCGAGGGGGCTCGACTGTTGGCGACCCTGAGGGAGGATAAAGAGACTTCCTCCTGAGGACACGTGACGGCCCTAGTCGTCTCCCGCCGGCCTCAGGGAAACTTTTCGTTGAATCAAACAAAGTGTGTTCGGCGCAGCCAAATTAATTCTTCCTATAGGGGCAATTAAATATTTTGTTGTTGGAAACATTATTTTGGTTGCACCGAACAAAGATTTGGTTGGTACATAGAAATATTTGTTTTGGCTGTACGTGAATTAAACAGTTTCGGAAATATAGAAAAACTGCAAGCCCAGCTGAGATTCTAAACTTGATCGTTGGCGCTCAAGCGCAGAACCCTTAGCATCCTGACCTAAAGTGAATACTTAAGAAATATTTATAACTTTTGTGTTTACTTTCCGTTAGAAATAGTTTTAATAGGAGGTTTACATCATTATTAAGCAGGCAATTGAAAGACTGGCCAAACAAATATATACTATTGATTCAACGCAATATTGTGTTGGCATTATTACTTCTTTCGGCTCAACGGAGGGGTTCGGTTAATTCAAGTGTGTATTTAGTTAGATGAACAAAATTAATTTTGTTTCTTTTAATGTTTATCTTTAGCCCTACACAAACAAACAGTTGGTGGCGGTTTCCCTCAGTGCATAGCACCGAAACGCATAGAAGCGAAATGGCCACAATTATCTCCAGTAACTCTAAACCGCACTTTCCTGCAACATGGCGAGGGGTTGTCATAAAACGTGGGAGAAATATGGGGTAGAGTNCAGTAACTCTAAACCGCACTTTCCTGCAACATGGCGAGGGGTTGTCATAAAACGTGGGAGAAATATGGGGTAGAGTTCCAATGCCAGCTGCGAAGTAACAGGTATCCGTGTGCAAAAATTGAACTGCTATTGTTTCTCAACAGTTCTCAGAACCTCGTGACTTGGACTAAATTTAGCACACTGTTTACCTTAAATAAGTTATTTCGAAGACCAGTGCACTGCTTGTGATTAAGTTGTAATGCAATTTCTATACAATAAAGTTACGCAATTATATCATAATTTTTCGAAATAGTGCGGGTTTGTGGACAAAGCAGGTGTGAGTAAATTAACAGTGAATTCGAAAATTTTTGTTTGTGCTTTTCTAGAGTCTACGCTGAAGAAAATGCTAAGAAGACAAATATCTGTAGACTTAGTCTTGAGTTTACACCAGCCGACCGGAGTCCAACAGACGAACCCGCCCGAAGAAAGACGAAGATATAGGATATCGTACACGGCACTGCAGTCACAAAGCCGGCTATACGTCAAAACTATGCTAATAAGCTCTAGAAATAGAGAGGGAGAAAGAGAAAGAGAGAGGGATTTGCATGGCGTTAAACAGCAGAGATTTGCAGCACCTAGCGCAGTAAAGCAAGTGTTTAAATTTTTCAGACAGAGTCCAATCTAGGGCACGTTACACAAGAAGTGACTTCTATAATTACACTATAATCTATTCTAAGTTTCTTCACTTTTTTTTTAAACAAACCCTTGAAAAATCACCCCATATATGACGTGTTTTATGTGTTTGCTGAGTATGTCATGTATCACAAGTGTTTTGAAATGGTGTTAACAAAAAAGTACCTTATTTTTTGTTAAATCAAACTTCTTCTTATACAGTATTTCATATATAAATTAAAATACTTATTTATAATTTATGTAATGCGAGCAAACAGAAAATATGTGTGGAGGTAATGTCTAGAAAGGAAAAAGTTCTAACGCAAAATGTTATTAAAGTGGAAGTGGTTGCGCACGAATGCGGTGCGTTGTCCCTTTTGGTGCAATTTTCTAGATTCGGTTAAGCTTTCTTTGCACGAGGTGGAGGAATATTCTGGAAATAGAACTTAAGAAGGGCTTCAGAAATTTGGAAGTAACCGTTTATTGACTATACACAAAAGTAAGAAGATTCCTTGTGTGGACGAGCCATAAATTCGTTGATGATAATATATTCCGTATTCTCACAACCAACTCCTGACAATAACCCAAAGCTCAAACGCATTGTGTTTGGTTCCCGGTATTTTACGATGTGTTTTAATGACGATAATACACTTCCAAACAAAAAAAAAATGCGTTTTTTTTTTCAAGGCCCAAAATTGTACATTTATTTGTTCTTGTGATGGAGCAGCGACGAAATGCAGTGATTGGGAGAAGCATACAATCATTTGAATTTGGTATCGTCTGAAGACGAATGGTCTGACCGCCGCACCAATACTGCTCCACCAATCAGCGAATGAGTTACATCTACATAAGTGGCAGACCACTTCATTTGGCTTCTGTGTACTTACAATACTCTGGGTCGTGGTTTTAAACCCTTGTATGGGTGAACAAATTCTTTGAAAACGCTTTGAGATTTACACGCATTCAACACAGTCTTTACGTGATTCTCGTACGTCCACCGTTGCACGAAGACGAGCTCTTTCCGTTCATTTCTGTTAACCTACCACCCTACGGTTTCACGATATACAACGAATACGCTTGCTGTACTGAACAGTGTCAGAAAAAAGTTTAATACCGCACTCTAAAACCCATTATGTGTGATATCTCGACATATCATTAACTGACGAAGCAGTGGTGCCAACCTACACCCTAATTATACGGGGACATCAGAAGGAACACATGTTGCCAACCTGACGGGGGATAGGGATTTGACAGGGATTTTAAAATACACTAAAAAGAAAATTCTTTATATGTTATTTTTAGTCCTAACTGTAGAAGTGCAAACACACACCCCACCCCCTTCCCATTTTTAATTTGATACATTATTTGCAATTTTTTCCAAGGCTTGCTGGCTGGAGTGTTTTTGTGTTCAGCGGGGAAATGAAGCCCCCCTTCAGTCAGCATGCTGGCTTGAGTGTTTGTGTGTTCGGCGGGGGAATCAAGCTCCTCTCCAGTCAGCATACTGGCTGAAGTGTTTGTGTGTTCGGCGGGGGAATGAAGCTGCCCTTCAGTCAGCATGCTGGCTGGAGTGTTTGTGTGTTCGGCGGGGGAATCAAGCTCCTCTCCAGTCAGAATGCTGGCTGGAGTGTTTGTGTGTTCGGCGGGGGAATGAAGCTGCCCTTCAGTCAGCATGCTGGCTGGAGTGTTTGTGTTGTCGTGATGTCTGTCGACTATGTTGTAATGTAGTAGGCAAGTGTAACAGTTCATTTCGCATTTAGTGTGTGCGTCAGATCCTTAGTCTCATTGAAGGTCTCTCCGAACCATTCCTGGACACGTTTCCATTGCTTTCAAGCTTTCTCANCGTCAGATCCTTAGTCTCATTGAAGGTCTCTCCGAACCATTCCTGGACACGTTTCCATTGCTTTCAAGCTTTCTCATGATCAGGTGTGACACCCTCTCATGGTATGTTCCATCGTGAGCAGTTTGTGACATATTTCGGAAGGAAGTAACGAATGAGTTAATATGAAGATCCTTTGCTACTGCTGTTTCTTCACATAAAACAGAGATCTATCGAGTCGTTAGTTTTTATTTAACTGTATGAAATATTATCCTATACCTACATTTAAATAACGAAGACAAAATTACACGTAATGGTTTTTAATATTTTTTTTCAGCAACCACAATCCTGAATTTCAAGAAATCTGGCTACGCTGGAGACTTTCCAGTTACTTCCGCCTTCATCACAAGTGGGAACGAAGTATCTGCCTTGCTTGAAGAACCGTAATACGTTACCTAGGCTCATCCTCTATGGAAGGCGCTGGAACATCTAACTCTCAAACTGCTGGGCCACAGGGCCCATATCCAGACTTACTTTGAAGTAAATCAAGGCTATGGTAAAGAACCTGTGGTGAACATCCATCGTAGTGACATTGAAATTTAGCTAGTATCAACGGGTGATCAGAGAGGCATCGCCTGAGAGTTTCTTAGATGCTTGATCCACTGGAAGCTGGTCTCGAGGTAACAGTGCTTGGAACTCCACTTGTTGGAGGACATCTGGAGGTCAAAGGTCATACCAGCGAGTGGCGTACAGCTCCGGTTCTGGTCTGGGCAGTCAGTAGGGTTTGAAAAGTGCCTCGGCCGAATGACGGGTACCTCTGAGGGTTACAGAAGATGTTGTAGGAGAGCGGACGGCGTGCTGCAGTATCAGTTTTGGGCTCGGAACTGGTCAACTGTGGCACCACACTTAGTCTTTCAGGAGGGGGGAGTGGCTTGGTCATGTTGTTTGTATTCCAGAAGAAGGTCGGGCTAGTATTCCGTCCGAGTCGCAATGCAACTACGATGTAATCATATTTGTTGTAAAAGCACGAGTTCGTTACAAAAAAAAACGTGCGTAAACAGCTCACCAGTTCTTATGGCAGTTAGTGAGCGAGTGTTGGAAGTCCTGCGCAGAGNCGTCAGATCCTTAGTCTCATTGAAGGTCTCTCCGAACCATTCCTGGACACGTTTCCATTGCTTTCAAGCTTTCTCAGGATCAGGTCTGACACCCTCTCATGGTATGTTCCATCGTGAGCAGTTTGTGACATATTTCGGAAGGAAGTAACGAATGAGTTAATATGAAGATCCTTTGCTACTGCTGTTTCTTCACATAAAACAGAGATCTATCTAGTCGTTCGTTTTTATTTAACTGTATGAAATATTATCCTATATCTACATTTAAATAACGAAGACAAAATTACACGTAATGGTTTTTAATATTTTTTTTCAGCAACCACATTCCTGAATTTCAAGAAATCTGGCTACGCTGGAGACTTTCCAGTTACTTCCGCCTTCATCACAAGTGGGAACGAAGTATCTGCCTTGCTTGAAGAACCGGAATACGTTACCTAGGCTCATCCTCTATGGAAGGCGCTGGAACATCTAACTCTCAAACTGCTGGGCCACAGAGCCCATATCCAGACTCACTTTGAAGTAAATCAAGGCTATGGTAAAGAACCTGTGGTGGACATCCATCGTAGTGACATTGAAATTTAGCTAGTATCAACGGGTGATCAGAGAGGCATCGCCTGAGAGTTTCTTAGATGCTTGATCCACTGGAAGCTGGTCTCGAGGTAACAGTGCTTGGAACTCCGCTTGTTGGAGGACATCTGGAGGTCAAAGGTCATACCAGCGAGTGGCGTACAGCTCCGGTTCTGGTCTGGGCAGTCAGTAGGGTTTGAAAAGTGCCTCGGCCGAATGACGGGTACCTCTGAGGGTTACAGAAGATGTTGTAGGAGAGCGGACGGCGTGCTGCAGTATCAGTTTTGGGCTCGGAACTGGTCAACTGTGCCACCACACTTAGTCTTTCAGGAGGGGGGAGTGGCTTGGTCATGTTGTTTGTATTCCAGAAGAAGGTCGGGCTAGTATTCCGTCCGAGTCGCAATGCAACTACGATGTAATCATATTTGTTGTAAAAGCACGAGTTCGTTACAAAAAAAAAACGTGCGTAAACAGCTCACCAGTTCTTATGGCAGTTAGTGAGCGAGTGTTGGAAGTCCTGCGCAGAGGATGAAAATCCATCTATCTCGTTTTAACACGTTGAATCCAAAATTAATTTACCAGTTCAAGTGTGGCAAACGTGAAATCTTTTCTTTGCGCACTGTTGTTGTGACAAGCGAGCTTCTCGCAACCCTTGTACAACGTACTGTGAGCGCATTAACATTTCTAGAGTGAGAGGTGCAGAAACTTACACGAATCAGATTTCTCAAAAAGGAGTGGTCAAAGTGCCGCCCACTGTTTCCTTGTTGAATACAGTGCAACATTCTTCACATTCCCTCTATCGCGAACACAGGCACTGTCTGTGGCGCCTCAAGTTACAAATCAGGCACGCTTCCGCACAACGAATGTTGCTCTACATGTTCGAAATATGCTTAATGCACAGAAAATAGTCATAGCAATCAAAACTAATATTCCTTTTAAAAATTTGCTTTGAAGTTGGCCTAGGCGCCGCGGTGGTAGTGTGATAGGACCATTCTTCCTCCACCNCCTTGTTGAATACAGTGCAACATTCTTCACATTCCCTCTATCGCGAACACAGGCACTGTCTGTGGCGCCTCAAGTTACAAATCAGGCACGCTTCCGCACAACGAATGTTGCTCTACGTGTTCGAAATATGCTTAATGCACAGAAAATAGTCATAGCAATCAAAATTAATCTTCCTTTTAAAAATTTGCTTTGAAGTTGGCCTAGGCGCCGCGGTGGTAGTGTGATAGGACCATTCTTCCTCCACCTAGGTAAACCGGGTTCGATTCCCGGCGGGGTCACTCCCAGATTTTCACATGTGATAATCGTACCGGACGATGCTGCTGGTCGGTGCGTTTCCTCGGTGATCTCCCGTTTCATCTGCTCTTTCATTCCGGCGCTCCTCCATACTTTCCTCACTTCACCCTCATCGACTCTCAACACCTCGATGTTAAGAGCCAGCCGAATCTCTCCACTCCACTGAAATTGTCCTAACCGAAGTAAATTGTGTTGAGGTTCATCGCAGAGCTCCAAAAGATAATATTTTGGGAAAAACGTTTATTTTTATTTTTAAATTTAGATATGATATTTGTTTCTGGTTGTATTTAAGGAAATACTTGATTTTATAATCAAACAATCACCCAGCAGAAAACAAATAGTCCTTNTTTGTTTCTGGTTGTATTTAAGGAAATACTTGATTTTATAATCAAACAATCACCCAGCAGAAAACAAATAGTCCTTCTTAAAGCCGTTCATTGTTAATTGGGCACTTTTGAAAGCCTTGCTTACTGTATCCTTCTTTCAAATGTAAAATCAACATTGGCATGGGTATGGACACTTCATTCGCGTGCCATCAATGCAAAACCATGGAGTTTTCAGTAAATTAAATGCGTTACTTATACGCATATTTGTACTATAAAGTTTAACGAGGAATACCATCGCAGATTCAATGTTACTTCCAACTTTTCTGAAGCCATGCTAAAATTGTTTTCAGGATATTCCTCCGCCTCCTACAAACAAAGCCTAATTGATTCTGGAAAGTTACGCCAGAGAACAGCCCATCATGTTCGTGCGCATTCAGTTGCACAATATTTTGCATTAGAATTATTTCGTACTGGGTATTGCCAACACACCTACTTTCTCTCCGTGTTTATTCGTATCAATTATAGATGAAATATTGTAATTGGTAGATAAAGAATAAGCGAAAGTTAAACTTAATAAGAAATAAAATAACTTCGTGTTAACCAAAGTAAAAAAAAATATATTTTGATGCATGACATATTTAATAAACAACCAAACACATCATACATGGGTGGTTTCTCGAAGATTAGATTCAAAAAGTGTGAAGATACTGCGAATGGACTATCGCATCAGTAACCATAAATTTATACTCTACACTAAAAGAACAACATCAAGTGTTACGAACGACTTTTATTTCATTCGCTGCAAACTTATGTGGGAGCCTGCATGCCAGTGTTACTGTACCATGTATATATTTATAGGCTGGGTTTCTTCAACAAGTGTTTACTTTAAGCTGTGCTAACACAGGTCTTAAACTGGCTCGGTATGTGTGGGAGTTAACACTCGTTAACATAAACACTAACATTTGTTTTTCTCCTGAGACCTGCGCCAACATAAGCATATTATTATTTTTCGTTTTGTACCCATTATCAACAAGGCATCTATTGAATAAATTATTTATATTTACCTCCTTTCAAACTGATATACTAATACAACAGTACAGAATACAAAAAAATAGAAAAAAATTTTTATAAAATATGTTGTTGGCCGATGTCTTATTTTACTTTTATGCAGGTTAATATCTGCATTACATTAAGTGCATACAATCACACAATCATATAAAAACTATCAACACGTAGCTTAATTTAAAAAAAAGGTAAAAATGGCTATAGCTGTCCATAGATTGTCTGGATACCCTTTTTTCTGTAATATTGTCCTCNTTTGTTTCTGGTTGTATTCAAGGAAATACTTGATTTTATAATCAAACAATCACCCAGCAGAAAACAAATAGTCCTTAAAGCCGTTCATTGTTAATTGGGCACTTTTGAAAGCCTTGGAATGACATAGGAAGAAAGTTTACATTTTAGTACATTGGCATGGGTATGGACACTTCATTCGCGTGCCATCAATGTAAAACCATGGAGTTTTCAGTAAATTAAATGCGTTACTTATACGCATATTTGTACTATAAAGTTTAACGAGGAATACCATCGCAGATTCATTGTTACTTCCAACTTTTCTGAAGCCCTGCTAAAATTGTTTTCAGGATATTCCTCCGCCTCCTACAAACAAAGCCTAATTGATTCTGGAAAGTTACGCCAGAGAACAGCCCATCATGTTCGTGCGCATTCAGTTCCACAATATTTTGCATTAGAATTATTTCGTACTGGGTATTGCCAACACACCTACTTTCTCTCCGTGTTTATTCGTATCAATTATAGATGAAATATTGTAATTTGTAGATAAAGAATAAGCAAAAGTTAAACTTAATAAGAAATAAAATAACTTCGTGTTAACCAAAGTAAAAAAAAAATATATTTTGATGCATGACATATTTAATAAACAACCAAACACATCATACATGGGTGGTTTCTCGAAGATTAGATTCAAAAAGTGTGAAGATACTGTGAATGGACTATAGCATAAGTAACCATAAATTTATACTCTACACTATCAGAACAACATCAAGTGTTACGAACGACTTTTATTTCATTCGCTGCAAACTTATGTGGGGGCCTGCATGCCAGTGTTACTGTAACATGTATATATTTATAGGCTGGGTTTCTTCAACAAGTGTTTACTTTAAGCTGTGCTAACACAGGTCTTAAACTGGCTCGGTATGTGTGGGAGTTAACACTCGTTAACATAAACACTAACATTTGTTTTTCTCCTGAGACCTGCGCCAACATAAGAATATTATTATTTTTCGTTTTGCACCCATTATCAACAAGGCATATATTGAATAAATTATTTATATTTACCTCCTTTCAAACTGATATACTAATACAACAGTACAGAATACAAAAAAATAGAAATTTTTTTTTATAAAATATGTTGTTGGCCGATGTCTTATTTTACTTTTATGCAGGTTAATATCTGCATTACATTAAGTGCATACAATCACACAATCATATAAAAACTATCAACACGTAGCTTAATTTAAAAAAAAGGTAAAAATGGCTATAGCTGTCCATAGATTGTCTGGATACCCTTTTTTCTGTAATATTGTCCTCAAACCCTCATGTTCTCTCTACTGACAACATCGTGGAGTGATCACATTAAATTTCTTCCCACCTTGCCGCAACCCCAGGGAGGTTAAGAACAGTTACTTTTAGGTTTACAGCAGTTACTTGTTGAGCACATTAAAGGCGATAGCTTCAACACACCACACCATAAGTTCGAAATGCAGTAGAGTGCCTTGTTTCCTTCGGCGCATATGGTAAAAGACAGTTTTCACCCCTTACATGCAGATGCCTGTAGTCATATAACAACTGTGAATGCCCGTCCTTTATGGACAGCAGAACTCGTCGACCAATGGGGCGAGGCGATGTTCGGCAACGAGGCAACCAGAGCTCCGAGATACGGCGACATCTTGTTTTCAACGAAGAAGGTCCCAACCAGCAATGAAGGACAGTAAACTTCTATCAAAACGAAGTACAACAGAGTACATGATTTTAAAATTGTCTCACGATCGCATTTGCATTCACTCGTCGCTTGGCTCCTGAATCTCACAATACAGCCCACATATTTACTCCGTCGTTTGTAATATGCATAATAAATCCAGAGTCAATTTGGCGTGACCGCTTGTACCAGGCCAACTATTCTGTGCCATTGTCCAACAGAGCGGTAACAACACGTCAAGCCTGCTCCGTGCACTCCGTTCAACTCGCCAGCTAGCAGACAAGTCCCCGAACAAACACAACTCTGTACAGCGCCCCAAGCGGCCGCGAACACAAACAAGCTTTATACAAAATGTCTATCCTATCATGAATATAGAACAAACATAATAATATTAATAAAATTGTATATATAATTATATAAATAATATTAAATATAATTTGGTGAATTCATTGCTAATACACGATAGTTTTGTACATTTGGTATTTACAATTCCAAAGAGCTTTACCTGGTTATTCTAATCACAATGGCTCATCAGACGAGTATGCAGTTAAGTAAGTAAGTGGAAAACAATAATGCACCACTCGTCACCACGTAAACGTGACGACTTTTCTCAACTTTACCGTGAAAAGTCTGTAATTGAAATGATTGTCGCTGGGAGCAATGTGTTGATGAGAACCTGCGTTGGAGCTTGCCGCACCCTGATCGGCAAGTTCACCAGTTGGCATCCGTGCCGGACCACGGTCAGTCCGTGGAGAGAAAAAGGGGTAGAGTGCGACTTGAAGGTGCGCAGTAGCCTCTTTGTCTCGTAGCATTGCACTGCTTTTCTGCCAACACGACTATAGTCCATTCACGGTTACTTCCGACTTTCCTGAAGCCCTGCGGAAGTTCTACTTCCGGGATATTCCTCCACCTCGTACGAATGCTAAACTGAGTCTTGGGAATTACTCCAAAGGGACAACGCACCGTATTCGTGAGCACTCAGTTTAATATTATTGGGTCAGAACTATTCCTTACTAGTCACAAAACACCTGTTTTCTCACTGTTTTATTAATAGTGGTTATAATTTAAATAATGTAATGTATTTGTAGATAAAATGTAAAATAAAGTTTAATTTAACAAAAAAAAAAAAACAAGGTGCTTTTATGTTGACACAAGTAAAAAACGCTTGTCATGCTCAGCATATTTAGGAAACAGCAAAACACGTCATCAATGGAGTGATTATACAAAAGGTTTGATTCAGAATGTGTGAAAAAACAGCGAATGGGCTATATCACGAACGGCGGGGACAGGATTTGAGTCTATAACGCTGGTTATGCAAACAAGTGCTTTGAGATGTTTATATACTTCATCTAGCAACTTCTTAGCTCAATTAATTTAGATTCAAATTGGTAAAAGAATGCTATGCATATAATAGGTCTCGTCTTTTGAAAATTAAGATCCAAACCAACACGTGCATTTCTGTTGATCATGTGACCTAGACAGTTGTGTTAGTTTAGGGTAGGTCAGTGTGTGGTGTATGCTGACAAGACGAAAACCGTTCTATAGTATGTTCGCGGTTTCTTCATAATTTTTGAATAACGGCTTTGAAAAACATCTCCTCATACGTGACGTGTTTTTTGTTCGCTAAATATGTTTTATACTTGTGTCAACATAAAAGAACCTTATTTTAGGATAATTTTTATCTTTTACATTTATTCTATCAATAAATTGTAATTTTTCATATGAAATTAATATCAATAAAAACAGGGAGAAAATATCTGTGTTAGTAATTGCCTAGGAGGAAATAGTTCTTAACGCAATGAGTGCGCACGAATGCCGTGCGTTGTTCCTTCGGTGTAATTTTATATTTTCGGTTAAGCTTTGTTTGCTCGAGGCGCAGGAATATCCCGGAAGTAGAACTAGGCGAAGGGCTTTGGAAACGTTGAAAGTAACTGAGAATGGGCTATAGCTTATCCTTAGTCTGAGGGGTCCGCCTGCAGACACTCGCCAACTGGCGGGCCACCAGCCACACACTGACCGCTATCGGGCGAAGCCGGTGGCCAACTATTACCGAGGAGGGGCCAGTCTCTAACCCCCTCCCCAAGTACTTTTATCAACTTCCCCTCCTTTCCCCTTTTTTATTAATTCCGCCACGACTGCGCGCAAGAGCGTCGCAAGCGCCGCACTTCCCCTCCAGGCCGGAGACTGGCGTCGCTAGCGGAACCGTGCGGCCGCCTCCAGCCGACGTTATTATGCTAATGTCGCGTCGGCCATGGTACAGTCACCGCCCGCTGGCAACTGGCGCATCTGCCTCGCCTCCCGGCCTTTCCCTCTCCAGACCTGCCGTGTCACTCCAAATTCTAGGAATCTACTCACTGCTTTCAGTCAAAAGAACAGTCACTGGAAACAAGTCAGTTCAGTTCAGATGATTCACCACACGCGAAAATGTTCTACTATACTCCATCAACGGTTACTTCCAACTTTTCTGAAGCAGTGCTGAAGATCTACTTCCGGGATATTCCTCCATCTCATGCTAACAAAGCTTAGAAAATTACACCAGACGGCCAACTTAACGAATTCGTGCCTACTCGATATAATAATATTTTGCATAAGAACTTTTTCTTACTATACATTACAAACACCCCCTATTTTATCTCTGTCTTTATTCATATTTGTAATAAATTAAATATAATAATTTACAGATAAAATATAAATAAAAGTTAAATTTAACCAAAAAGATGGTACTTTTATGTTCTTCTATGTTAACACAAGTATAAAAAACTTGTGATACATTATATAGTTAGAAAACAAACAAACACGTCATACGTTGGGTGTTTTTTCAAAGGTTTGATTCATAACGTTTGAAGAAATCGTGAATAGACTTTATAGTCAATTTATGTTTGCTTCCGACATTTCTGAAACCCTGCTAAGAATCTACTTTCAAGCTTCAAGCAAATCAAGCTTCATCAATTCTAGAACATTACACCAAAGGGTCGACGGACCGCATTTGCGCGCGTTCAGTTTGATCAAAATTTTGCGTGAGAACTATTTTACACTAGTCTCTCTCTCTCTCTCTCTCTCTCTCTCTCTCTCTCTTTCTCTCTCTGGTTTCATTCATTATCTTTATAAATTAAGTTTTAAAATTTACATATAAATTATAAGTAAAATTTCAGTTTAACCAAAAATAAGATTTTTTATGTTACCAGAAGTTTAAAACGCATCTGATACATGACATATTCAAAGAAAACAACCGAACAAATCATACACGGGGTGATTTTTCAAAGGTTTGGTAAAAAAAAAATTGGGAAGATTCTTTGAATGGACTATGAAAGTGCTTGGCACCCTCCTGCGAATGTCATGATTATAGGCAACAAAAATACAGTAGCTCTCGCCCCCCCCCTCCCCCAATTACTTATCTGGTTCGGATTATGTTGCTCCCGCACGTCATACACCTTCATTACTCTTTTGTATGGGGTACAGTGTCTTCATGATAATCGTTTCACCCCTAAAAACTTCAACGGAAGATAAAGCTATAAAGATTATTTTTTGCAAAGGTTGTAACAGTGCTCCTGATGAAATCAATTCAACACATATCGAATCAAAATTACAAAATAAATTGTCAAGTATGCCTGGAAAAAAATATTCAATCAAAACCATATTAGTCAAAACTATACAGTAATTCTTTTTATTATATTCGTTAACTGGAAATACTCTAAATAACAATGAATTTGGAAATGTTCCTGCCCTCTTGCGCAAGCTGCAAGAGTATGCTGTGTACGAGTTTTAGAATAATAATAATGACGGCGTGTGGGGAGTGCACCCAGGGCAAGGCAACACCCTCCGAGTGACGGTCTTTCCAGCTGGGACCCGTAGGTGACCGTCATCCCCGGGCACGACAGAAATAAAGCCCTAGAATGGAGCGGCGCTGGAATGCAGGGGCGGGGGAAACGGGAGTACCCCGAGAAAGCCCGCCGACAAGCGGCATCGTCCAGCACGATTCCCACATGCGAAGATCCGGGAGTGAATCCGCCGGGGATCGAACCCGGATCGCCGTGGTGGGAGGCGAGCGCCCTGGACACTACGCCACCGCTTCCCCACAAGTTTTATAATCTGTGGGCACAATACCTGGAGCGATGCCAGAGAGCCACGGGAAACTGAGATCAGGATGGTCGGGCAGGGAATCGAACTCTGGCCCTTCCGAACGCAGGTCCAGTGTGCTATAACTGCGACTCCTCTCCCGACAGGGACGAAGGAGCGTGCAATGTCGTTCCTTACGATCCTAGAGGAGCTGTCGTCGTGGCTCCAATGGTTCCATGAAGATCAGACGACGCGTAACGGGCTGCATGTTCGTAGCTATATGCTGTTCACGGTAAACTGAGCACTTCTGGGAGCCCTGCTTAAGATATACTTGTATCTACGCACAGTGTGTATTCTTCCGCCATACATACAAATAAACATCGCCACGGGCCTGATCGCTTAGNATACTTGTATCTACGCACAGTGTGTATTCTTCCGCCATACATACAAATAAACATCGCCACGGGCCTGATCGCTTAGTTCATGCGTAGTTCAGGTGAAACCATGCAATTGTTAGTACAGTAAATATTCGCAAATTTTATGATTCTTAAAAATGTATTTTAAAAAAAAGGGAGTCTAATACATATTGCATGGTTCACTGATGTTTACCTAACATTTTAAATTGAACACTAAGAAAAGGAACCACTTTCCCTCTGTCCTTGCCAACTTTACTCGGCTCATGCCAGTAAGTGAGCCCGTTTAAATACATGCAGGTAGGGACATATATATATATATATATATATATGAGACTCAACCGAAGCCGTGCTTTTATTTGTTAACGGGGCGGTCTTAGTCGCGAGGCCATTCCACACCCCGGCCTCCCAGTAGGCGGGGAAGAGGGATCACGCCCTCTCATCGCAGACACGACCAGCGCTTACCGAAATTGACCAAATCCGTAGCTCCGACCTCGTCATCAGGCCGCACCTAGCGTAGCCCCGATCTGATATACCAGATCGCACCGATCATGTCCTACCACAAGGCCTGAGATCCNCCGCACCTAGCGTAGCCCCGATCTGATATACCAGATCGCACCGATCATGTCCTACCACAAGGCCTGAGATCCTAGCACTCAGTTTACCAAACGTGTGGTATGGCCGGAGCACTGCCCACGCCCCTGACGTCATCTCGGGGACGCCCCCGGAGCAGGCAGGTAGGGACAGTGACATTTTTTAAAAAATTATTTTAAAAGCGCTTATTTTGCAGTGAACAGCCTTTTCGTAGGTTTTAACGTTTTCTCAACACGCACCCGCGCACTATGCGGGAGACCATTTATTTATGTTCCCTCACTTTCGAAATATCATACACTGATGTTATCAATTTTATTCCGAAGTCTGGTCAGCAAGGAACAAAAGATGAGAAATGCGGTCCTCGAAAAATATGACGTGGCTGAAAAGAGCGCCCGACTATAAAATACGCGAATGAGCGTGATGAAGTGATGAACTTTATTTATGAGATTCGTTGTTTTTATGGGGGAACGTGACCATGGCTACGTCCTTGAACACAGCGGCCCATTCACAACCATTCACTGGTGCACGTGAACGAGTGCGAACAAGAGACAATGTAAGCGCAATAAGCAACGGCCAGTGAAAAGTTGAGCTCTTCACAAAAACATCGACCTATATGTTTCGCACCCAGCTTGTCGCAAACAATTATTTCACTATAGCCTCTTCACTGTTAACAGGGCACTTCCGAAATCAACCCTGAAAAAAAAAACCGTTTCGTATAGACTAAAAAAATTTTGTTGGCTACCACAAAATTCTTTTGTCGATGTGGACATGAAAAAAGATGTTTTGGTGCCAGCATAAGTTTTTGTCATTCCAGTATTTAGTGGTAACTATAATATAACGTTTGTGGTTACCAATAAATGCAGTGTGTTAGTAGGCAATTATGTGTTCGTTAGTGGCAGAGAAAATATTACGACGATAGTAACAATAAGAGTTAAAGAGGTTCAACAATGGTGTTTTGCGGGTCGTGGGTTTTTTTTTCAGTAGGTAAGGTCTAGCAACTATTGAACACTAAATTCAAAGTCGTGATGAGTGGGATTCAACCCTTGGAACCTCTCAATTGCTAGCTTAGCGTGTTACCATTACTCTATCTTCCTCGACGTTAAAGAGATGTCTTCAGCATCTATATAACATAAATCAAACAAGTAGCACACACGACAAAGCTTGCAGACTTCACCTCATGGAATGCTAATTTTCTGGAATCATTTGCATGTAACATCTATCCACTTAAAAAAAAAGGTATGATATAATCCGCTCGTAAGTACTTAAGAATATCCCTCATGAATTAGTTCGTAACGTGATGCAANGTTCAACAATGGTGTTTTGCGGGTCGTGGGTTTTTTTTTCAGTAGGTAAGGTCTAGCAACTATTGAACACTAAATTAAAAGTCGTGATGAGTGGGATTCAACCCTTGGAACCTCTCAATTGCTAGCTTAGCGTGTTACCATTACTCTATCTTCCTCGACGTTAAAGAGATGTCTTCAGCAGCTATATAACATAAATCAAACAAGTAGCACACACGACAAAGCTTGCAGACTTCACCTCATGGAATGTTAATTTTCTGGAATCATTTGCATGTAACATCTATCCACTTAGAAAAAAAGGTATGATATAATCCGCTCGTAAGTACTTAAGAATATCCCTCATGAATTAGTTCGTAACGTGATGCAANGAAAAAAAGGTATGATATAATCCGCTCGTAAGTACTTAAGAATATCCCTCATGAATTAGTTCGTAACGTGATGCAAGGAACCGAACACAGACAAATATGGCGTCATGACCAGACAGAAGGTGGCCACTTCATTTACCCCGAGAGCGCATGCGCAGAATATAACGGATGTAGTTTTGCAGGCGCAGCGAAATGTTTTACTGTGGACAGCATGAATGCTGTTGCTGCCAACTAAACATTTCGTGGCAGCCAATAAACGTTTTTTTCAATAAACAAATATGTTAATGAGGACTGAATAGCTTTAGTACCAACTTAGTCAATCGACGTGTTATTGGGTACCACAATCTGCTTTTTTACAAACAACACAATTTCGCCTTGGAAAGCATCAACCAAACAAATGCTTGTAGTCCAGGGAACCTTCGAAGAATGTCACTGTCCGTAACTACATACATGCTAACCGGCACACTGACTGGCATGCGGCCTGTAAAGTTGGTAACGACGGAGGAGGAAGTAGTTCTATGTACTAACTTTGAATTTCAAATGTTGCATAAACATTCGTAAATACAAAAAAAAAATATTTCTTTAGCGTTCTGTTTTTTTATGTACACAAGTGTAAGAATAAACAAATTGGTAACGTATCTACTTTTGTAATAGTTTCACATTTCCACTTCACCGACGCATGAATAAAGGGAAGAAACCTATGGTAAGGGTAATTTTACGTATGGTGGATTATAACACAGTATGCTTACAAGTAGATCTCATGCAGGGCGTTCTTAAGTGCTCCGTTTGCCGTGAACACCATAAACGCAATTTCACCGGGTGTTAAAATTGTTAACTTCTCGTCAACGTCAAGATCGTTATAGATGGAGCAAGTTGCTAAGAAACGCAAGAACGAGGAAAGAATCGGCCATCTCCTGTAGTAACGAAATATCCCAGCATTCACCTGCAGTGATTTAGAGAAGCCACGGGGAAACCGAATAGAGGATGTCCGGGTCGGGAATCGAACCCGGGTCCTCCAGAACGCAAGTGTTGCCAATGCGCAAGGGGGGCCACGGTGGTGTAATGGTCGGACTACTCGCCTCCCACCAAGGCGAATCGTGTTCGATTACCGGAGGGGTGGGGCTCCCAGAATTTGGCACGTGGGAACAGTAACGGACGATGCCGCTGGGTGGAGGGGTTTTCTCGGGAATCTCCCGTTTCCCTCCGCCCCTTGCATTCCGGAGCTGCTCCAATCCCACCTCGCTTCACCCTCATCGGCTCTCAAGACCCTGAGAGCCCGCCCAAACCTCTCCGCTCTCCACTCCACTTTACCGCTGCTCCGCCTCGCTTAGTCATGCAGTTGGGACATCCGGTGTTTCGCAGAAAATAAATTCCTGTTAGTTTCATGCAAAGTCACGTTTAACTCACATCCGCTTACGCGATCCAATTGTGTTTGACTGCTACGTCCCGTAGGTACCCGCCTCCGAATCACAGACTTTGAGTACGGTACCGCAGTGACCAGATCCTGGTTTCCCCAGTCAGCCACCACAACGCCTCGTCGTGGCCAGTGACTAGAAGAACACCGGAAGTGTGCACGTAGTATACTGAATTATAGCCTGGAAGGATCTAATTCACAAAAAAAAAGGTCAAGGACCCGTACGTTTACGTAACGAAACCACCCTCTGGCTCTTTTGCGAGGAGAAAATAATCATTATGTATACCTAGGGGCAGTGATATTTCGCGAAAAGATTTCGAGACAAGATGCGGCCCAAAGTACTATAGGGTGGTCCAGCTTCTTTGATAGGCTAAAAAATATTCTGGCCCGTGTTAACCGTTTGCGCACGAATCACGAAGGTTCAGTGTCGGAGTTACTTAGTCCTGAGTGGCTTGGTCAAAGACAGACACGGCACCAGCAGCCAATGGAGGTATAACAACAGCTGATGTGTGTATATAGTATTGAAGTCTACTGTGTGTTCCGATTTCTACGCGAAAAGTCACTGGCCTTTTGTATAGGCTATTCGCGGTTACACACTTTTTGTATCAAACCTTTGAAATATCACCCCATGTGCGAGGTGAGTCGGTGGTTTTATAAACGTGCCATGTGTCACTAGCGTTTTATACTTGTGTTAGCATAATAATAATAATTATTTTTTGGTTAAATATACATTTTTATTGCAATTTAACTATGCATGTTTTCATATTTAATTTATGATTAATATGAATAAAACCCGGGAGAAAATAGGTGTGTTGGTAACGCCTAGTAATAACAGTCCTAACTCGCACTGCGCAAGAATGCGGTCCATTGTACCTCTGGTGTAAGTTCGTTTAACTTTGTTAAGTTTCGTTTGCATGAGACGGAGGAATATCCTCGCAGTAAGACTTAAGCAGGGCTTCAGAAAAGTTGGAAGTTACCGGAAATGGACTACAGGGAAGTCACTCTTGGAGGAAAAAAAAAACACTCGGTGGTTTTTGTGATCGAATCCAAGATCTTGGGTTTGCGAGCGCGGTATGCTACTACGAAATCACGCACGATCGATGCCGCCTAGAAATTAAATTAATTAACTGTTTTCCGTAAAGTATTTCAACATAAACAGCTGTGGATGATAGCTCTAGAATTAATAAGTTAGTAGATTCTAAACCTCTTATATTCAAAACTGCTCCAACTAAGAGAAACCAATAGTAAATAGCGGTCAGATGTAAATTAACTGTACCGTACAAATTATCTCTATGCATAAACGACACAGGTTTGATTGTATTTTTCTCTGGATACCAGCTAATACCTCTAGTTGATGAAGTTGGATTCAAATACTTTAGGCCAATTCGTCAGTCAGCAACAACTGTTTGACTGACTTTCTGACTATCATTGACTTGTATGTTGTCATAAATTCAGCAATATGGTGTAAGTCAGTGGTTTACAACCTATTTGAATCCACGGATCCTCTGACAAACTAAATCTTTTCGCCTGCTCTCCTACTGAATATCTGACAAAAAACTGGTATGTTTCGCCATTTGGCTTAACGATTATACAACCGTTTGCCAAATTAATAAATCTTTCCACGGACTTTAAAATTAACTTTTGTATAAACAGGCAAGTCTACCCGCCGTAGGCTAGCTAGTAAAAACAATGAAATTTCTCCGTTGTCACGTAGGTTGACCAATGCCAAGAATAAACTTTGCTACACGATTTATTTTTTAACGCTAAACGCCTTTTACACACACAATTCACACAGAAACCTATACTGAAATTAAAAACACGGGTCTCAACAGCCAGACAAATAGTGGCACTTGCCAGCAACCTGTTAGATTTCGCCAATCAGCGCCTGTTAACCTGCTCACCAGCCGACAGCCTAGCAAGTAAGAAACCTTTCACAGCACGCACTATCCAATCAGACACAAGGACACGCTTTCCCAGAGCTTCGCGCAACCAATCAGCGAATGGGTACGCGGACATCAAAAGGAACCGGAATATCATTTCGCCTCTCTTTACGTATTTACTCTGTGAGCAGGCATTTTCAGAAAACTGCTCCGTGATACATTGGTTTTCAGCTGGATGGTAATTTACTTCAAACTCGTTGCTCACGCATGCAGTGCTAACGACCAGTAAAGGCGCGGAGAATCGAAGATAGCGTTTTCCTCTGGTAAGAAGACGAGTCCTAGAAGCAAACCAGTTTACTGCATTTTCATCCTAAGTGTGTGTGTGTTTTTTTTATAGCCACTCAAACTGCTGCTTCCTGAGTGCTGCAGAATTACCTGATATTTATCAGAAATTTACCTTATTTATAGAGCCTCCTAGTTTTTTCCCGTTGTAGTAATGCTAGTTTCTTTTTAATATTTGTGCTGAAGGTATTTCTAATATACGATAAGAATNTTATAGAGCCTCCTAGTTTTTTCCCGTTGTAGTAATGCTAGTTTATTTTTAATATTTGTGCTGAAGGTATTTCTAATGTACGATAAGAATTTATTTAAATTATTTAAATGTAGGAAAGTACATGTTTGTTAATAAACCTAAAG
The DNA here is from genome assembly GCA_002778355.1 of Clitarchus hookeri. Classification (NCBI taxonomy): domain Eukaryota; kingdom Metazoa; phylum Arthropoda; class Insecta; order Phasmatodea; family Phasmatidae; genus Clitarchus; species Clitarchus hookeri. The sequence goes on along the minus strand of NQII01000062.1, from coordinate 1,537,841 downwards.
GGAAAATTGCTGACTATCTGTACAGTTTTATGAAATCAAATACATTCCCAAAAAGTCTTTGGGGCTTTGTAAGTCTATTATTTTAATTTTTTTTATTGTGAAATCCGCGAATTTAGCAACCTGTAGGCTTAATTTCGTATTACTGTGTCCGCTCGAGTGAGAGTTGGTAATCGTTATTTAAAAAAAATGAATGTGTTGCATTTGATTTATTTACAGCGAATTGCTTTACATTTTATGCTTAATTAGCATCAAATTATTATGAGTTTTCAATATGAAGGATCACCCTTTTCCAGGTACTCTTGGGTAAGCGTTGTAGGTAGTGCCTTATTAATGTGCCTTTCCTGTATGCAATAATGTATTCGTAATGTTGAAGGAATTTTTTAGTTGTTTATAATACGGGACGGTAAAATATAAAGAAGCCTTTCCTCAGGCTTGAAAATTCCCGTGCAAGAATTTGTCAACGTTATTTTTTCCCCAAAAATAACATTAACCAAACGCAAGCTATTTACGCCTAAATCAGGCACGGATACTCAACAGTAATGTTTAAAAATTGTTTACCAGTTCAAGGTACTTCAATGTACATTACTCACAATAAAAAGGTCACAACTTTTCATTGATATATTTTATCTGTTCAGGACCACTCTGCTGTAACTAAAGATATACAAACTCCTGAAGGTTTCAGAAAATTGAAAACAATACAGCATTTGTAAAGGAACACTTATTGTGCCCATCATCAATACATTAACGTAATGATGTGTAAAACAGAAATGGTTCTTGAACAAACTTGAAACCGAATGTGGTAATTGTGCACGCCTGTGACTGTCCATTAGCTGTGTTGCCACCTCTTGCCTGCGTCACTGCAACACAGCGTCGTGGCATACCCCTAACCAGTCTTCGGATACGTGTTTGTAGAATGTGTTGCCACTCCTCTCGTAGGACTTCCTGTAGCTTGGCAAGTGTTTGGGGAGGGTCTGGACCTCTTCTAACTTACCTTTTCAGATTATCCTTAACCTAACCCGATAAAGCGCCTATGGGATCATCTAAAAAGCTAAGTTAGTGTGAGTTTAAATTCGGGAGCTTGATATTGGTAAAAGCAAAATTTTTGATTTCAAATGTGGACTATTTCAGTGATAAGATAACGCCTCAGTGGAAAGGTCTGTTTAAGATCTGTCGTTTTCTCATGCCTGTGACATTGTTAGTAGAAGATCCACATCCCCCAACAGACAGAGTTTGAAGGCCATGTCAGTCATGTTAAGAAATATTATGGAAAATATTATTATAATAGATCCACNCCCAACAGACAGAGTTTGAAGGCCATGTCAGTCATGTTAAGAAATATTATGGAAAATATTATTATAATAGATCCACAGATATATAAATATAAATATCTTTCTATCATTTTCTAAATCAGATATTATAGCTTTGTATACAGGATGAGTTATACCGTATGATGTCTTGTTGTGTGATCTCATAGAGTGTTTTTTATCTGAGTGTCCCGCGTGTATTTTTTTAATTGTGTTTAATATGAAGGGTTAAATTTATTTCTGCATGTTATTTAATAATAGAATAATTTTGCGAAAAGAGATTTGTGAGGTGACCTCATGAGGGTGTCTAAGTTTGCATAGGATGTTTTGTGTTGGTTACGTTTCTTTCATCATCTCTTGTGTTGCGTTGAGGCCCTGATCTTGAATGATGGACCCTGGTATTTATGTTTTGATCTGCTGTACTGGAGTGCTCCTGCCTGGAGGCTGGGTTCTGCAGCGAGGGCCGGCCACCCTTTCATGTGGGACTTCTTCGCCTGCAGTTGCGGGTCTCTGGTGTTCCCTCCGGAGGGAAGGGTGTAAAGGAGTTACACTACCTCACGCCGATCATGGGTACTTATGTTTTCGAAGAAAGACGTTGCCCGTTGACGGCAGCCGAGGAGGCGTTGGACGCCACGACGCGGGTGCTTGGTAGTCCGACGAACGTCTGAACTATGCTGAGCGCGCGGCGTTTCCTTCCACCTAGCGGCGGCTGAGGCGACTAAGAGCGGGTCACCTGCGACGTCAGCACCGCCTTTGAATTGGATTGGAGGAAAATCTGCTTCTGTTTTGAGGACGTTCTCCACAGCTGTAGGGTGGACAGCGGTTGCGACCACTTCATTATAAATACCCTGATGAACTAAGCGACGGCAGACGCTCGGAGGAAGGTCGTGCCAAGGGGTTTTGGTCTCGCTCGAGACACATAAATTTTGGAATATAGTAAATTGTAAATTGGGGGAAACTGGTGCCAGTTAAGTAAATATGATATATATATATATATATATACTATATCTTTTTAACGGCACATTATTGTTGTAACCCCTAAATTTTATAATGTTATTAAAGTTTTTAATAAATATAATCTTTAAATATTTTAATGTAATTTTTGCAAAAATATTGTAAAGCTATTTGATTTAGAAAATTGTTTGTATTTTCCTTGGGGAGGAGGAAAACAAGAAAGATGAGAAGTGCCCTGTAAATGAAAGTAGAAAATAAATTATTTTTTTTACTTTTATAGTCACCCTCTTAAACTAAATATCATAAGGCTCCTACTGATCCACTTTTTGCTATCATTCTATAAGCGGAGGCTACATACAAGTAGTACCTACTGTACCAACTGGAGTTGGGGGCGAGTTTGATACATGTGACAGACTGGTCTGGTGGTCACTAAGAACCCTCTGTTGCAAACTGTACTGTTTACAACAGAGGCAATACATTCGACTGATGAGTTACTTTTTCACGTTATTAATAAGTATACGAAAGTACTTCATTTTAGAATAATTTTATATTCAGATCTGCAAGATTCAGGCACTTGTAAAAAAAAAACCTTCGAACAAATATACATGTCCTTTTTGGCAAGAACACAGGTACAAGTTTTTTCGAAGTTACGCAATACAAACAATGTACAGCTTTTAAAAATGCGATTATATTATGTAAGATTGCATATGAGGTGCCCACTGTAACCGTATAAGGAATAATTGTGGCTAAATTTAACAGAGGTCACATTCGGCACTCTAGTTTGTCCAAGCTATAGTGCAGATGAGTGTATGATGAGATAGTTGATAATTGGTGGCTTTAAAGAATTTGTGTTAATTTTCTTATCATAGCATCTTTATTGAATGTAATGGTAATTGTAAATTTTTACATCCTTACTCTACTGCTCTTCCCTAGTCATCAGTCCGAAACAAACAATTGAGTTCATCATTGTTACCGTCACGAACGAGATGTGGTAAGTGAAGGAGGCACCACCATCTCAATGAAGTGATACACCTGAAGTCCTAGTGTAAAATTTGTTTATGCCAGACGCTTTTTTGTTATGAAAACGGTATTTGAGAGTGTAGTTTTTACTCAGGTAACCATAGCAGCAATCGTTCAGTCGTTTAACGTATTAAAAAAAATGGTCTGTTCTGCGTACCGGAACAGAAAGAAGACTACACCAGTTTAATGCAATTACTTGAACTTCTTCATACATAACGGAAAGTAGGACGACAGCCTAACGATTTAGTTTAATGCGTTCCACCTCGATGTTCAGGATTTATTTTCAACCTTCGGCTACAAGATTTTTCACACACATTCAATATTCGCACTCATTCAATTTAATGTATCATGCAGAGAAGCAAAATTTTGCATATTGATTCTGATGAATGTACCACCCCATGCTGTTGTGAAGGGAGACGGCACAATGTTCAGTCACTGAATAGATCGACTTACCAAATCTCATTTGTGCCATACTAATTCATGGCAAGACTATTAATAGCTAACACTATTGAAGCACGACAGCAACACACAACATATCAAGTAGTATGAAGAGACGATGTTTAGCAAGTAACTGGTACTGGATGAAACANGCACGACAGCAACACACAACATATCAAGTAGTATGAAGAGACGATGTTTAGCAAGTAACTGGTACTGGATGAAACACCAGACTCTAGTCTGGTGTTATTTTTTTGCAACTAATTTTTTTTACCAGAAAAGAGTGTCACATAACCACACGAAATTATTATAGGACAATTTGCGAATTTATTATGATGCAGCCTTTTCATTTTATAGATTAGATTTTTAAGTAGTCAACGCTTAGACGNGGACAATTTGCGAATTTATTATGATGCAGCCTTTTCATTTTATAGATTAGATTTTTAAGTAGTCAACGCTTAGACGCAGCCAGCTGAAATGGCCTTAACTAAATTGTCCATATTGTCAAACATTTGCCAGTAAATCTGATAATTCTTTTGGGCTAAAGCCAGTTGTCTGCTGGAAAAATGCATTTATTCATAATTTGTCTACACTGAAACTTCAAGGAATTTATGTCTCCTAAGGCGTTCTGCTAATCACGGCATATGCTAATTTATTAATTTACCTTTCTGACCCGGACAAAGTTCCCAAGAAATACACCCAAAAATGATTTTGAAATTTAGGGTCTACATCACATGATTCATCTGTTTTCTGTTTTACATTAGTTTTTTTCTTTCCTGTGATTTTTTACGCTACAGTGTACCATCTATGAATGTCTGCTACCCCATAGCCCATCTTCATACTGGTCAGTCGGACATCGATCTTCCGTCCAGCTTATTGCCCTTCATTTCGTATTTACCTATTTTCTCCAACTCTGCTAAAAAGCTTATTCCATTCTCGTATTTTTTTATGAAGAAATTTATTTCTTGCGTGTTTTTTTCGTGTCATGTTTATCTGTTGTTCCACATGATTGTGAAGGCGAAAGATGTCAGAGTCTCCAGCAAGATTATAGTGAGCTCTGAGATCCATGTATCTCGCCTAATCTCCGGCGCGACTGAATTTACAGGCACCTAGTAGGTAAACGTCACTGGTACTCTATCCTCAAAACATCTACGTGACGCCTTAGTGCGCACAATAATCTACGATCCCATACATAAACTTTATACAGCTTAGCCTTAAAATCGAATGTCATTTATGACTCAATTAAAATGTAACTCAGTTGTTGTGAACCTGAGGTCCATTGCCTCGACTTCAATTATTCCCATCATCTCTCTTACACCAAATCTAATAATTCTCCGTTGTACTTTGCCTCACTTCAAAAGCTGAAGATTCGGGGAAGACACCTTAACGACGAAATTCTTAGATTCTTCACAAACACGGGATTTCCCAACACCACCAGACTCGACCTTGTTACTGTTCTAGTTTTACATATCATACCACTTACTGAAAAGTTCTCTCGCCAACAAGCCTGTTGGAATTCAGGAAGGAAAAATAACTGTCGCAAAGTTATTTTCATCGTGTACAAGGTGTATGAGAATCGATTTGTGNTTGGAATTCAGGAAGGGAAAATAACTGTCGCAAAGTTATTTTCATCGTGTACAAGGTGTATGAGAATCGATTTGTGTACAGGTTAGCTTTTAATTGGAAGCTTATTACTATTTTTCACCAAAATACTACGTTAAGGACATGGTCAAACTTGTTGGGTGAGTAGTGAAGAATCCTACATCCTTCAGCAAATTTTATACGAAAGTGTAATCTGACCATCGCTAGACGCCCTGAAGTTTGGCTTCAGAAACAGCCCTACTCTAGACTCCACTGTATTCTAAACACTCGAGTAGAAATCACTTNTGCCCTGAAGTTTGGCTTCAGAAACAGCCCTACTCTAGACTCCACTGTATTCTAAACACTCGAGTAGAAATCACTTGTGCATTGCCTTCTTGTGCTGTTACAAACGTTTGTGAAATTACAAACAATTTCTCGGTAAAAATTAAAAAAAGTTCTACACTGTACCGCACCACGTGCTTCCCCCCTTCTCTCTCTCTATATCTCTCTCTCTCNTAAAAATTAAAAAAAGTTCTACACTGTACCACACCACGTGCTTCCCCCCTTCTCTCTCTCTATATCTCTCTCTCTCTCGTCTTACTCCGCAAACTGCAGGGGTTGCCAACTCGTGCGGTTTGCACGCTATTTGTCAGCACGNATCTCTCTCTCTCGTCTTACTCCGCAAACTGCAGGGGTTGCCAACTCGTGCGGTTTGCACGCTATTTGTCAGCACGATTCTGCAAAATTTCGGTCACCGCGAAAACTGAGAACAGCGTGCTGCCAGATATGAAAAGTTACAAGAACCCACTCGATTATTTTCTGCATGTATCCAGTTCTTCAAACACAGCGCTACGCATGTTGGTGTTGAGGTTTCCTTCAGAAAACAAGACATTACGCTGTCGTCATTGGTAGATTATTAGGCCAGATACCAAATCATGCAACAGAGACAGCAAGCTCGTTCTTAGCTCAGAATTCTTTGTAGTGATTCACACTATTGTTAAGTCACTGTCATTAATTTTTGCGGATGTTGCAATTATCGGGCATTTTGTCAGTAGCGTAATAGATTACACTCGAAATGAATGCACAGTTTCGATCGACTTGAAACACTGGTAAATTATCAATCCTTTACTGAAACGCCTTTAAATTAAATAACATTCTGCAGGGTATTGTAATAAACATATGACAACCACCATGTAGACGATCAGTTGACTGATATCTGAGAGGCTTGTTTCATTATTCCTGTCGCATTTCTTGTTTTCGTGCTGATTTCGGTTTCATATTNGACTGATATCTGAGAGGCTTGTTTCATTATTCCTGTCGCATTTCTTGTTTTCGTGCTGATTTCGGTTTCATATTGAAAGATTCCGAAAATACGGCTATTGTAATTTAGCTGTTTTTCTTAATCTACCGTAGAGTCAAAGCATCAGAACTAAAAAAGTGCAGTGTTGTAACAATTAACGTAATATAAAATTGAAATGAAATAAATACATTTAAAACAGACTTTGTGGGTCATGGTTATAAATATAACTTCCAGAAATCCGTCTGTCTGAATATATGAACTTAAAATTTAAAATACTGATTAGACTATAAACAATGTTTTATGTGATTTGTATTTTTTTTTTTTTACTTTGATGAGGCATCTGTAAGTTTTAAAACTAAAATAATATAAATATCTGAAAAACATAAAAATATATTATATAACTTGAACTTTCTTAAAATATTGAAAATATCCTGTGTATGTGNTAAATATCTGAAAAACATAAAAATATATTATATAACTTGAACTTTCTTAAAATATTGAAAATATCCTGTGTATGTGGGACAGTTTTCCTCACTGGAAGTTATATACATACCTCCTGTCCCATAACTGTTACGAAAGCTGAGTACGTGATATGAATATATCAGAAGCCGTTCGTCTCTCGCATGAAACAGGGAACACAAAGAAAGCACGAACGTGTTAGTTTTACCACAAAGAAAAGTTCGGGAAAAAGTTCCTCTTCAAACTTCTCATTAAAAACCCGTTTTGTTCCATTATCGTCACTTTATCGCCATTCCGCAGTCTGCGCCTTTGACAGATTCGACTTTATCATAATTATACGTCCCACGTAGTTACAAATTGCACTGCGTATCGAGACCAGTGTTAAGGGCACTGTCTACCGGCTGGCAATTGCAACGTTTTAAATTTAAATTACGTGTTAAGGAAATTTCGCCTCAGTGCGTTTATTTCGAAGATATGCGTTTCAAACAAAAATGTATTCTTCACGGATTTTTTTGAAGTTCCCTACAGCGGATATGTTTCCATAACATGCATAGCCTGTTTGCAAGGAATCTACTAAATATATATATGTTTCACAAAAAAAGTACATACTGCCTATCTATATTGAAAATATACGCTCGTATGGATCTTCTCCTAAAACATTTGTGGCGAATACATTTTGTTTGAAACGCCTATCTAAAAAATTAACGCACTGAGGTGAAATTTCCTTAACATGGGATTTCCTATTAAAGCTCCGCAGTTGCCAGCTGGTAGACAGTGTCCTTAAGAAGGCTATGTAGNTTCCTTAACATGGGATTTCCTATTAAAGCTCCGCAGTTGCCAGCTGGTAGACAGTGTCCTTAAGAAGGCTATGTAGCAAAATATTTTCTGTGAAATCGTTGTTTGCGTAGTAAATAAACGTTTCGGGAATACGAAGTTTTGCTAGGAAAAGATAATAATCCAATAATTATCTAAGGTTTGTATAGATTTGCTTTTATAGTATTAAGTGTAGTCATTTAAATCGTTACGTTAAAAAAATGGCTCTTTAGAGCATTTTTACGCAGTTTCCTTATAACAGGTAGGAGAAAAGTACAATTATACGTCTTTAGTTACATTTGTGGGCTTTCATCCCGCGCGAAGAAGACCCACTGTTACAGGTCCAATTTGCTCANTTATACGTCTTTAGTTACATTTGTGGGCTTTCATCCCGCGCGAAGAAGACCCACTGTTACAGGTCCAATTTGCTCAGTTCGTCGCAACGACGGAAACGCTGCATGCCAGATAGGCGTCTTTTGCGTAGAGACGATTTTGCGCTAGGTGCACGAGGTAGTGTCGCCCGTATCGCACCCTCGCATCTGGGCTTTGAAGGCGCAAAACAGAGGTAGTCTACATAGGAACCATAAGTACAACATGCATGCAAACAGCAACTATTTTGAATGAACTGAAGGAGTGCATGAATTTCAGTACCTGTAGAAGTACACACAGGCCAATATTTCTTGAATACACAACTATCGAAGCTAATATTTATGTTATCTCTTTTTTCTTCTTCAAATATTTACGTTGCACTATCACCGGGAATTGAGGCATTATTCGTTATCATCAAAAAGTTTTAATTTATTAGGTACAATCAATATTGTTATGTGTCGCTTGTATGCATCGCATTACTTTGACTGTCCTGCTCGCGAAGGCAAAGGAATGTTTGAAAGTCAGAGTTGTAACGTAATAACAGCAGATGGCGATTACAAAGGCCAGCTGCCGCGTGCCGCCGCGATAATCCTCTGCAACGTGCGCGCTCCTGACCTTGGGTAGATTGAATTTCTGCAGTTATCTGAAAAAAAAATTTGTTTTGCCTTTCTCAACGTGACTCAGGGTACGGGGAACATTCCAGATCGGGCGACTGATAATATCTAAGCAGCGATGGGCCACCGATCCGACAGTTTTTGAGAGTTAAATGTTTGGGACATCATGCGAACTTTAAGCGATAGACGACGAACCAGTAGAGCAGCGAGTGGCTACGGAAGTTACCAGCGGGAGTAAACTCTGCGGACTGCGATCATCGGTGCAGTGAAGGGTGCGACTGACAGGTGAGACTATTGAACTGCGTGCGTGAGTGTAAGACATTTCAAATGTTGGCGGCAGATAGAACATGTGTTAATAATGAGTGTGAANATTGAACTGCGTGCGTGAGTGTAAGACATTTCAAATGTTGGCGGCAGATAGAACATGTGTTAATAATGAGTGTGAATTAAGTTGCTATAGTCAATACAGAGACATTGACAAGGACTGTAATTATAATTGAGTTAGACATTAAATTTGTCGTTCACTTAGAATAATAAAAGTAATAACAGAGATATATAGTTTAATGTGAAAATCATATCTGTGTGAATAAATTATAATTAAATTTAGTTATTTTATTTTTATTAATACCTACATCCCTGACAAACTCGAATACGCCCTCTGGTGCCTTGTAACAATATCGTGTCGTACAATGATCATATCTTTATGTCTTTCCTCGATTTCACAACTTTATAGAGTTGTATCCTTTTTTATACCAGAATAGTGGGAACAGATTGACTTTCCAATGTAAATTAAGGGTGATGATTAGCTTATTTTGCATCTTTACTCTTCTCCTGGTGTAAACCTATTGAAAAAAAACCCACTCTTCTTGTCCCAAATTACGTTATTAAAGATTTTTCCTGCATGAACCAGTATCTAAAATATTATTTTTAATACTTTTTTGTTATTTAATATAATATGAATTATTCTTACACTTTAAAATACTCTGTAAAGTAACATTGCTAACAGTACTCTCATACTTTGACGTTAGCAGCTTAAAACAAATTAAGTTGGGCTCAACATTAAACATCTAGTAAATCATCGCCTGATATACTTTCGTCCATTAAATACTGAAAAAGAAAATAATATAGCGGCTTCGAAGTGTTTTGTTGGCAAATTGTGTTACGGTGAAAATGTTTAGTTATCACTATGATGTCTTGCTAGTAAAATTTGATTTTTAGCGGCTACAAAATGTTTCCGTTTAGCACAAAAAAAAAAGGTTGGCATATTGTGACTGCCACAAATGTTCTTTTCTGCGGAATATTGAAGGAGCAGTTGTGGAGTTTTACGCGAAATGGCATCTCAGTTTTTTTTTCACTTGAAGTTCTGTACCGCTTACATTAAGGACGCTGCTGTGAATTCCAGAGTTAAAAATTCCTTGACACTTATTCGTAATTAAAATTATCAGTTTGCAGTCCAGATGAGTGGTGCTTCCTTATGGATAATATTTCGTATGAAGATATATTCATATAAAATATTGTTGCTGTGTAAAAATTATTTAATTTCTGCACAGCAGCAATATTGTGGTCGTTGTGATTGCACGGAAATCAGAACTTACTACGTAATCTTTTTCATCATTACTTGAAAGTAATATTGTAGTTTACGACAACCTACATGTGGGACGGTGAATAAGTAGACCTGCTGATGATAGTTGTCTTCACGTGGTGTGGGATGACACGGTGTGTCGTAGTGTGTCCCATAACCATGTAGAGTGGCAGACGCCGGTGTCATGGAGTGGGTGTCGTCTGTCTTGATCCACCACAACCTCCACGTCGTGTGTGGGTGCACTCGAGTACTCACTTGCTCCAGCGTCGGGACGCTGGGACATCCCACATTGCTGGGCGTGAGCGAAGAGATCTGGTCGGCTCTTGACAGCGAGGTCTCGAGAGCCGATGAGGGTGACTGAGGTGAGTGTGGAGCAGCGCCGGAACGAGAACCCCGAGAAAACCCACCGACCAACAGCATCCGGGATTGCCCCGGCCGGGTATTGAACCCGGTTCGCCTTGGTGGGAGGAGAGAAGACTAACCGCTCAGCCACCACGGCCCTGCACATTTGTGTCCACTACACGATATATCCACCCTTCAAGTTCATTTTTTATTCTTGTGAAACATGCCATTTTTATTCGCTATAAGTGTAATACTATTGACCCAATAACTTTTATTTGCATAAATTTTGCATAACTAATTATTTTATTTAGTTTTTTTAGGTTTTTATGTAGGACCGAGGATAAGAAAACAATTTTCCTAAATTAAATTGTGTTTGGCTGGTTCAAGTCATGTATTAAATTTCAAAAAGAAAAGTCTTTTAAATGTTGTTGTTAGTAATTGGTTATATAACATTAAGCATAGTAATATATTTTATATTTCTTGCTGTTTCTATTTATTATAATTTCCAAATGATGTCTTAGCATTAACGAGGTAAGATGTTTACTTTAGCATTCTTTCATTTCGTTAAGTGCGTTAATAAGTGCGTCGATTTTTATATTTCATTCGTGCCAAAATCATTCAAATTGTGGCATCATTATCTAATTTTAAAAACTCAAAAAAAAAAAAAATTCCCCACTAAATGGTTACATTTTTATATAAATTCCAAAAAAGTGTAAATTTGTTTAATGTCCCTAAATAAATGTTTTCATTCAAGTTTATCAGAACCAGTGTGACAGTGATACGTTTAGAGCAGATGCCACTAAAAACGAAAGTGAAGATTATTGGTACTATAGAAGTTCTGGCATTCATGTGCTTTATTTGGCAGCGAATAACATTAATCAGGACATTGAGTGTTTGTCAACGAATTTCGAGTAAAATTCTTTTATAAATGAATTCTAATAAGGCTCTCAAAATATAAAGTTTACTAAAACAGGCAAAGTGATGTTTGTCATACAAGAAGTCTCGTCGTTTTAGTGTCTACGTATTGTGTTAATTTTTTATGTCGATGTTTACCAAAATAATTTTTTATAAAACTCAAATTTTTTAAAAACTAAAGGTATTTAAAAATCTCTAAAACTGTGAATACTTTAAAAACACTTACGAGTACTTACACTTTTGCAAGTTCTCAAATGAGATACTTGGTAAAACAAAATAACGAATTATTTACCTATAAATTTAAACCAAATTATAAAATTCTCGAAACGATTTTGATACCTGTCAAATATAGACACATGTACACTTTTCTACGCACAGAGATAAGCATAGGAACACACACAAATATTTGTTTGAAAATCCTTATGTTATAAAAGAAACAATTCTACGAATATATATTTCACATATATAGTTTCGTTTTCTTAGGAACTTTACCGAGCAAAGTGGCGGAGATGTAACTCAATAAAACTCGCATTCAGGAAGTTCTAAGTTCGATTCTCAATCCAACCAACGGCCTTTCCGTAGTTTCTCCGAAATCTCTCCAGGAGAATGCTTGGATGGTTACTTAATGCAGATATTGCCCATTCCTGCTTCTCTGAGTAACTTGCTCCGTCTCTAGTGACTTCCGGGATGCGGTAAAAGAGCGGTTAAATTGCTTGCGTCTCACCAAGGCGAGCCGGGTTCATTCCCTGCCCGGGTCACTTCGGATAAGTGGGACCATGCCATTGGTTGGTGGNTGGATGGTTACTTAATGCAGATATTGCCCATTCCTGCTTCTCTGAGTAACTTGCTCCGTCTCTAGTGACTTCCGGGCTGCGGTTAAAGAGCGGTTAGATTGCTTGCCTCTCACCAAGGCGAGCCGGGTTCATTCCCTGCCCGGGTCACTTCGGATAAGTGGGACCATGCCATTGGTTGGTGGNCTCTCACCAAGGCGAGCCGGGTTCATTCCCTGCCCGGGTCACTTCGGATAAGTGGGACCATGCCATTGGTTGGTGGGTTTTCTTGGTGATCTCCTGTTTTCCCCGCCCGTGCATTCTGGCACTGCTTCATTCTCGCCTTATTTTACCTAAATCGGCTCTCAAAAGCTCGCTGTTGAGAACCGCCCAAATCTCCAATGACTTCGCCGATGAGGAGACGTTAATCCCTACCCAGCCACCCATCTTACGCTCCCTAGGATTTTCTACGTGCTGCAAGAGTTCGGATATTGTTACGTATACACTACGTACATCGTCATGTTCCTAAGTGAAGCGCTACTTTACGTTTGGCGCCTGAGGCTGCGGGGGCATAAATCAGGCAAGGCGGACACGAGTTAAAGCCGGGTTGCCTTGCCGACCGCGTCGAAACATCGAATATAATTAATACTACACAAGGGACAGAACAGTATACAAAATGTTTTTAAACCACACGTCGAAATTCAAACCACGGTGCCTTTGGGCTAATATGAACAATATACCCTAGTAGCAAAAGGTTTGAAACGCTCATAGAGTATTTTTTTAATTTCAATTGAAGTTAGCAGGATGGCAAGGGGAGTCCGCAACTTCACGTACCTGCGTGAACAGCAAGTTGCATATCACGAAGGCGAACGGAACTGAAGCAACATGTGGCAACCGCCTGCACGTATAGGCCACAATGATAACACTTGCTGACTCTTCATCGCCAGTACTGCTGTTTGTGTGTTGTCGGATATAAAATGCAATCACTTCTGGCAGCCTTCACTTCTCGGTTGTTAATCCCCCATTGTTACAGTATTGTACTAACAAGCAACCTCTAGCGGCGCCCACGTACCACGGGTTCATGGCGTCCTATTTGCAGGCGCTTTGCGCATGACGCGTCAGATCCGTTCGCCTACGTGATACGCAACCCGTTGAGCAAGGCAGTACGAGAAATTGCGTACTCCCCTTGCTGTTACTCTTAGTTCATTGAAATTTTAAAAAATACTTGATGAATGTTTCAAACATTATGCTGCTAGGATTTATTATTAATTTCAGTTCTTGAATGTCTTAGTTTGAATTTTAACGTGTATTTTAAAAACATCTTGTATTCCATCCACGGTTACTTCCAACATTTCTGAAGGCCTGCTAAATTTCTACTTCTGGGATATTCCTCCGCCTCATGGAAACAAAGCTGAACCAAGTATAGAAAATTACAGCAAAGGGACAACGCACCGCATTCGTGCGCACACAATGCAATAATATTTTGCATGAGAACTATTTCTTACTAGGCATTACCAACACACCTGTTTACTCCCGGTCCTTGGTTTGCACGAGGCGGAGGAATATTCTGGAAGTAGAAATTTAGCAAGGATTCAGAAAAGTGTGAAGTAACCGTGAATGGGTAATAACTTCTTGTTTTCGGCGTGGCTTTGATGTGGGGGTGCCCGATCGCTGAATGGCTGTGCGAGGCTCTTAAAACGGGCCTCATGTCTGGTAGGCTACCGCGTGCCGCGAAAGGCTCCTTATTGGCTGGGCTGCCGGATGGAGACGTTACTAAGCGCTCACTGCAGGAGTGGGGTGAGGAGATTTGGGCGACTCTTAAGGGCCCCGCCTGTCTGATGCCTGAACTGCGTCGCAGAGTGTTTGAAATACTGGTTTTTACTGGCGAAACTATTAAACGCGCCCCAGTCCCAGTCGACGACGGTATGGTACTTGCAAGTTACCACGCATGCTGCAAATATCATTTTGCAGCTCTCCAACACATGCAGATAAAAACGAGTTTTTTTTCAGGAAGCCGTTTCTTAAAACTTACCTGCTGGACACGAGCCAAATTACGATATAAACCTGTAAGAAACATTGCTAGAGACTTATCATCAATAAAATATTAGGGTCACGGCTGGGAGTCCTACGGGAACACGCAGCACCACGGCAACACTGCACGCCAGCTCAGAGACCTGCGCGTAGAGGCGATGGCGCTCTTGTAGCGCATGCCAGTTTAACCCTTATAGCTCCCGCGCTTCTCGGCCAAGAACGCAATAAGTTACTGATATAACCTACTCTCCTCGACATGGATGCACATGATTTTTTAATCAGTTCGTAAAAGCTGAGTTGATAGGGTCTCGTTGACAAAAAAAATGTAATTAAGAGATGAAACGAGAACCATATAGCACAATAGTGAGTTAATTACAAATACAAACGTGCCTTATGCAGAACCACAACTCAGAAAATCTCGTACCATTTGATTCAAAGTATAAAAGTGGGCATACGTTCATTGTACAAGCAAATAAAATAATAAAACAAATGAAAAAAAACTTAAAAACCTATAGTCTTCTGAACGAGTATAAGACGATTTTGCAGTCCAACACTACCTACTTATCTAGAAGGCGTAGAACGGAAGCAAAAATTCAAGAAGTTGAGAGCTGACCGATATTTGTGGGTGAGTGAAGAGATTAAGACGGCTCTTAAAATTGGGGTCTTGAGAGACGATGAGGGTGAAGTGAGGTTAGTATGTAGCAGCGCCGGAATGAAAGGGCGGGGAAGAAATGAAATATCCCCGAGAAATCCCGCCGACCAGCGGCATCGTCCGGCACTATTCCCACTTGCGAAAACCCGGAGTGAACCGGCCGGGGATTGAATCCGGTTTGTCTCGGTGGCAGGAGAGCAGTTTAACCGCTCAGCCATAGTGGCGCCACGAATGTGTGTGTTGCGTTCTCGCGTACTCTGTTGTTTATAAACTGTATCTTCGAATTACGTGCGTTTGGCTGACTGCGTTTTTGCGTTTCTTACGTGCTTACGTTCCTTGCGTAGTTCATAGACCCGGTGCTGCGTGAATACGCCTGTGTTAGCTCTGAATTTTTTCTTTGGTACGTGGGGATGAAATGAAGTAAGGAAACGGATAATTGGCTTTTATTGCATTAATCGGCAGATCTACATCTTTTGGCACTAAAATCAGCGCGCTAGCACATCATATTCACGAGGTATACTTATATATATATATATATTCTGGCCTGCTCCCAAAATTGCTACCAGCCCCCGCGGGCCCTACCCATGTTTTGCGCCTGCGCGGCCCCAACTCAAGGTAATGCTTTCATCGTGGTTGTATACGCCATCGAACGAGACTACATTTATTTCAATCGTTTGATTAGTCACGAAACTATGGTGTCGGAATGAATCACGCGACTCTATCGTGGTACCCCATATGTCGGTCTGATTTTAAAGCCATTTTCACGTCAGAAAGCTGGGGAAAATTCTTATAGTTTTGCCAATCCTGTAGTAATTTTTTTGATATTCAGCGGTGTAAACTTGCCTAATTGGGAACCTGTAGAAAGCATAGAAGTGATTTTATGGAGGGGATGAATGCAGACAGGGGAAGACATCGGGAATGCGACAATAAAACTTGCATAAAGTTTCCGAGAGAAAAAAGCTATTCCAAATATGCTAGTAAGAGCGTAGACAATTGAGGAGCTTGTTGAATAGAGGGTGACGGAAGTCATTTCAGATTGAACTATTTGTGAGCCATAACAATGATTTCGAATATTTTTATTAAAAATTGGTTTTGAAAACCTATTAGATAAAAATGTCTGAATAGATAGTTCTGGGCAAAATTTCTCAACAATTTTCATATTTGCAATGAGTGGGAAAAGACAATTGGCTTTTGCCAAAGGATTACCAGAGGTTTAATAATATTAGCAGATGTTAAATATTCAAACAAAATATAAAACATACCAAGCTGTCATAATAATAACTGAGAATTAATCATCTATATATTTTTTGAGCTTATTCAGTTCTTTTAAGGCTGTAGTCGTTTGTTGACGATGTAATATAATTTTAAAAAAAATTATATTCGGTTTGAAAGTTTCAGAAAATAATTGTCCTGTTTTCTGTGATGCGTTAATAATGAACATTGTTTAACACGAGTACAGGAAGTAGTTATATTTGTCGTTCGAGGATTCTTAAAGCGGCAACAGGTACTCGGCGATACGTGGCAGAGAAGATTAGGAGTTAATTGCTTCGCGCATAGTTCTCCTACGGCAATTTTGTTGATTTCAAGTTGCTCTCAAGTTCCACGCACTTCCACTTCATTTGTTCAGGGGTAATTGTCGTCCCTCCTGTTGGAAGTTGCTTCTCTGATATCCTCAGAAGTTCGCAGTTTAGGGCAGCGATTCCCAAAGTTCTATGAACCGCGACCCATTAAAAAAAATGCCAAAGTTCAGGACCCACTTCAATGCCTTATGCGAGTCGGTAGGCGCGAGTGTAGACCGCGGAGTGGTGAGGGGGGGGAGTAGAATTCATGCGTACTATGCGTAGTATTTTACGTCTGATTGACAGTTGCATTGCATGTGTGTATGTTCTAAATTATAACATTTATAACTCATGCATATGTTTATGTAGGAAACTATATTTTTCGGGGCCGAACAAGTTTTAGTCTGCGACCCACCAGTGGGTCACGACCCATATTTTGGGAAAATGCTGGTGTAGGGGATAGATAACTGTACGGGTTATACAGCGAGGACCAGCAGAAGGTCACATCACGCACAGTGTTTTTTTATATAACTCGTTGGCGGTGTAAACTGCTTTCATTAAACTATCTGTCCGTTGTAAACAGTCCTGACTCGTGGAAAAATTAATTTTGCCACACAACATGGTAAGCAGAATTTACGATACGTTATAAAGTGGCACTGCATAAGTTTTAGAAGCATAATAATGTTGCTATTCAAACAATTATGTAAAAGTCAAAGCACGCAAACAGGTTTCGTGGTTCACTGGAAGCGTTACTCAGAGTCAGGTGAGAAACCACGTGACGGAGTTTGATAGTGATTTTTGTGGACATTCTGTATAGTTCTATCAATGCAATCTTAGTCTCCTGATGTGGCAGGAATGTAAACTGATTTCCCGAATTTTCGGAAAGCACTGCGAACGCTATGAGGAGGGAAGACGCAAACGTAAGTATAATTATTTGTGTTCTTCTCTTTTATTTTAGTTTTAATCACGTCAGTCTTAATGTTATAATTGTGCTGGTCTCCAGACCTACGTGTATTGTGAATGAAAACAGACTGATAATAACTGTATACATTGTTCTACATGTAAAGGCTATTCAACGTAAAGTGAACACCTTTTTAAGTCCTCTCGTGAGGAATAATAATCAATATATATTTTTTATTGTAGACTTTGACGTTAACTTTCGAGTCTGGTGAAATATATACACTGCGTTTATTACTTACACGGTAATATTTATTTTAAAAAGTGGTGAAAGGATAAAAAAAATCGCTAATAGGACGAAAAAAAAACTAGGGCCTCAAAAGTACTCACTTTACCGGCAACAGCCTATAACAGATTTTCCGTGCATGCTTATTCCTGAGATAACCGAATCATGGTAACCAGTAACACCTCTGGAGGTGGATAATATTCGGCAGCATTATGACACGCTTTGGTGGTCACGATGTCAATGTGTGGGTGTAAATGAAAATTTAAACGAATTGAACACAGTCTGTTTAATTCTTTTTTTCTCTTCCACTATTTCTGAGTCTGGCGGTTGTGTTTCTGCTCAAATCGCCCAACACATAACTTGTCAAATCTGCAAAGTACTATTGTGGTGTTTTGCACAACTTTTGGGTACCTCCTGAATGCAGAATAAACTACATGAAAAATAAAGTTAAAACTCTGCTGATAAACTTTAAAAAGTGTTAATTTTTTTTTTCTTCGCATGTTTAACTGTGTAAGTGTCTGCTCCTATAGTTGGTCCTGGTATACTGAGCACTTTCAAAAGCTCTTCTAACGACCTGCTTCAAGCATATTGTTCATTCTACCATCAAATGTAACATTAACGTTGCGATGGGCTTGATCACTTTATTCATGTTTGGCTCTCAACGCCTCGCTGTTAAGAGCAGCCCAAATCTCTTCACTCACATTATGCACGTGACAGTCACGTGAAACTGGGTGATTATTAGAAAAGTGAATGTATCACTAATTATCTCGTTATTACACTCATTGTGCAATGAAAAATATGAAAACAAAATAAATATTTCAGTATTCAGTTATGTTTACCTAACATTTTTAGTGCATCTTTAAGGCATATAACTCGTTCCCTCCTGCATTACCAACAATACCGGCCTCGTGCTAGTCATTGTATCCGTTAAAATACGCGCAGGTGCAGGCAGTGATAGTTGTGAAAATGTGATTTCAAAAGTGCTCAGATGAACATTAGCAACCTTTAAATGTAATTGATTAGTTGCCTTTGTTCTGCTTTTCTTGAAGCGGACTATTTATAGTTTAATCTTTATATTTTACCTGATCGCGTGTATTCGCTCTCTTGAAAGTTTCTTGAAAACATGTCCCGCCTTTAAAACATTGGAAATAAACAACTTCTCAACTTTGACTACCTTCGAGGTAAATTTGACGATGTTATGGCGGTACTACAAAAGTTAACAAAAATAATCTCGCAGGATAAGATCAACCAGTATCGGCAACAAAGGGTAGAGTGCGCATAGCAGCTTCGCGGCAACCTCTCTTCGTGTTACAACCCTGGTTGGCTGTTTTGCCGATAGTGCCAACAAAATAAATGTGGACAGCATTCGAAGTTAGGGAGGAGAAATTTTGGGCAGTTCTTAACATTGAGGTCTTAAGAGTCAATGTGCGAGAATTGAAGTGAGTATGGAACAACGCCGGAATACGAGGGAGGAGGNCGATGTGCGAGAAGTGAAGTGAGTATGGAACAACGCCGGAATACGAGGGAGGAGGAAGCGGGATATCCCCGAGAAAACCTGCTGACCTGCGGCATCATCTGGCAGGATTTCCTCGTGCGAAAATCCGGTAGTTACCCGGTCGACAATCGAACCCGATACGCCTAGGTGAGTAGTCTGACCACTACACCACTGCGGCACCCTAGAGTTTAGAACTTTGTTTATGTAAGTACGATCTTAGAAACGGGTTTACACTTCGTCCAGCCTAGTTTAAATGCAACTAGATGACACAGAAGTTAGTCAAAATATTTCATTCATATGAAAGGGTGGGTTTGCAAAAACCCAACGTAAACAAAAATGGTTGTCACTGTTGACCCTGCGATTTCAACATTTCTATCGACGACGGGTGAGTAATTTGTGGACACTGCGCAGAAATCGGCAATTGGGCTACCTGAACTCTAGTCTCTGNTAAAAGGGTGGGTTTGCAAAAACCCAACGTAAACAAAAATGGTTGTCACTGTTGACCCTGCGATTTCAACATGTCTATCGACGACGGGTGAGTAATTTGTGGACACTGCGCAGAAATCGGCAATTGGGCTACCTGAACTCTAGTCTCTGTTACAACCACGATGATCTAATAACGAGCAAGTCGCTATTTGTCGCAATAGGCTCTTCACGTTATTAGGTGTGCACTTTTGAGGCCCTAGTTACGTTTTTTGTATCATCCATTTTTATCCTTCCACTACATTTTAAAATAAATATTGCCATGTAGGTAATAAACACAGTGTATATATTTCAACCGACTCAAAAGTTTATTGGTTATTATTCCAAATGAGAGCGCTTCAAAAAATGCTCTCTTTACCGTGAATGCCATATAGTAATATATTTTCTTTTCTTGACCTCCTCTTTCAGGCAGTTATTTAGGAAGTAGTTGTCATTTGCGTATCATTGTAAGCTGTTGTGTCTATTTTTCAGTATATAAATTAAATTCAATATATCATTTCCGATTAATTACTTTGATTATTGGAACATAAATGTGTTCGTTGAAAAATTTCAAAGTCAGGAAATTCCGTCTACAAAATTTATTCTTGTGTAAAACAGTGTTTCGAACTATAGCGACAATGCTGCATATTTCCTAAATATATTGCTGTATTAAAACCTTATAGTCAGATGTTGAAATTCTGAGGAAACAGAACAAGCGCGCAGCTTGTTTGCGCAACTTCCCATCACCATTACAATGCTTTCTTACATCCGGCTGTGTACTTGAGGCGTTAAGAAACTTATACTTGGTAGGTCCTTCAACTGTCTCTACATGCTTTCATCATCACAGGGGAGGTCCTATGTGGATTTGCCGTAATGGTGCGTTTTGCGTGGAAAATAAATGGAGGTTGAAATAGAATGTTGTGCTTCCCCTACGGTGAAGTTTCTTGATCACTTCGCAATTTTCCACAAATGATAACTTATCTGTAAGGATTTATTATCTGATATGTAGAGACTATCTTATTTTTCCAGCAGTGATTACTGTAGTATATTCACGAAAATCCTAGGCCTCTTTCGTCCTGCTTTGTGGTTTAGTAGCAAGCAGCGTTGCTTAGTGTTCAGCGAGATAAATACAGTCTTTTATAGCAAAGGATAAACTTTCAGCAACATGGTACAAGCTGCCGCCAATGTTGAGCATTTATTAGATTGATTCCGTAAATATACCGATTAGATTACTTATATGCTATTCTCTGTAAAGTGAGCACATTTGAAAGCCCTCTCACTTGGAATAATTGTCAATAAATATATTTTATTTCATCCTTAGACGTTAACTTTCGAGTGCGGAGGTATATAATAACAGTGTTTATTACTTACATAGCAATATGTATTTAAAAAGGTGGTTAAAGGAAAAAAAATGGCTGAAAGGAAAAAGTAACTAGAGCCTAAAAAGTTCTCACCTTACCGTGAACAGCCTATACATGGCCCATAACGTCAAAATGCGTCCACTCTTCGTCGTATAAAAGCGTTATGAAACATTGTTAATTAAATAGATCGACGATGTGCCCAGGTATCACTAAATATCGAGAAACTGTCAGTCAATGATAAATAAATTAACAATCCACCACAGTTGTCATAATCCAAACCACAATATAGCTAAAACAGTGCTATAGGACTAAATGAGTGCAGCAAATCTTAACTTGTGATTAAAAAATACCAGCTTGCGAATTACTTTCCCAATTTAATTTTCATCGAATTTTGTTGCAAAAATTTATAATATAGGAAGGTACTCTGGATTTTGGTGGGAATATGAATAAAAACATTGTTTCATAAAAAATTTTCTATTAAATTGTAATAAATGTACGCTATGGTAGAAAGATACTGTTCAAATCCGAAATATTTTGCCCCCTGAAGTACAACATTTATCACAGTTGTGGCACTGCATGTTTATAAAGATAACGACTAATTTATTTAGCTCGTAGTGTTAATTTCTCGCTTTTAAACTATCCATTTCTATTTCCTGGCTACACGTGAATTATGCTAAAGAATCTTTATTAAAGCCAACAGAATTCCGAGAGATATCATATTAAACCAATAATTAGTAAGAGATAAATAATTCTTCAGGATTGTCGAATTTCGAATAACGGCAAGCATACATTATCTTAGTCAACGAACTACACAATTTGCATAACTGTTGGATATTTCCGGTAAAGAGAACAAACTATGAGTCATACAGTAATGTATCTATTGATGGACTTCAGAAACACTTAGATTATTTTATTCTTCGTTTACTTAGCTACCTACGTAAGTGGATGTTCCTAAATGTATCATACTAGTAACCTTGCCGTGGTTTTCTTGAAGTGCGTTGTTTGTATTTTCTTCTTTGGCTTTTTCCTGATCGCATGTATTCGTTATTAGACACATCACAGCTCTCTAATGCGAGGATTCGTGATAATTTTAAATAATTTCAAAGGAAATCGAAAATATTTTGGAAATTTATGAGAAGGTTCAACCGATTGCAGACACGCGCTAAAACATACGCGCAAATTTGCACATGCTCATTCTCGCACACACTCATAGTTCAGAGCTAAACACTGTATTCAACGTTGATGTCCCATTATTCAACCACGAGGGGAATCGCATTTGGTAATTTGCAAAAAAACGAAAACACCGTTGTAATATTACTTTAGACACTTAAATTACGTGATGTATTACATTTGTTTCTATATTTATATCATGGGCATTGGAATATTTTGCTATATCCCCCATATAACAGTTAAAAAAGCAGTAATCATAATTTCTAGCAAAACTAAAAGATACACGTAGCTAATCTTGCAGGTTTGATTGGCAGGTGTTTTTTTTTTTTAATGCGTAAAACCCATAGTCGGGGTATTTTGTGACAAGTAGCTTACGAAAGTTTGACATGTTACAAAGATAAGTAATATTCCTAGCAGAATAATTTAAATAGTTTATCAAGGAAATTTAGCAACGGCTGATAAGAAATATAACCATCATTAATTTTACTGCTCTGTATTCAGTGCTTATGTAGTTATTTATATGTACTACACATCATTATTTAGGTATTGAGATAGTTTAAAATTTTTGTCGTTAAAATTTAAAAGACCGTGCACCTTGACCTTACATTCTTTGACAGAGTATTGACTCCTTACATTATTATTAAATTATTCTCATATTAATGTACGTATTTTAATACGTCGGTAATGCGCTGACGAAATAAAAAAAGAAGGCCGACTATGGTGATACGAATTGAAGCATTCTCTATTATTATTATCCAGACCTGGCCATCTTCTTTTCCATTTAAACTACAACACAAGCCATTATATCTACATATTGCTTGAACTTCAAAAAGCGGTATTTATCATTCACGTCAGTTCATGTGCATTTACATAAATTAGTAAAGAATTTTATATCGTCTTTTAATGTTAATGTAATGACACAACTAACATAAACATGTCCTAGGAGAAGCGGACTTTTAAAATGATAGGTGTAATAAATCGTTCATTGTCCCTTTATCTTGTGAGTTTTGTACCGTCATTTCTACAAACTGAAATGGAAAGTTATTTGTAAGTACCACCAAGAGTAAGAACATAGTCGTAACACCGTAAAGCAAAATTTGTTTTCCAGCACGAAAACATTTTTAGTGATCATTGAGCTTAATACGGTGGTTGCGAAACTGTATTTGTGTTTTAAATGCTAAAAAATGATTCTATGGCCACTGAATAATGATTTGGTTTTCAATATTCAAATGTTGGCCAAATAATTTTACATATTTCTTTTGCCAATTCATTTTGTCGTCCTGAAGAGAAGTTTCACTCTATAGTCGTCCGATATTACGATACGATGTATTTTCAAGTAATTTCATTTTCCTCGGGGCAAAGAAATTGTTGGCAACATATTGTGTATTGATGTACGTTTAATATTGTGATATTTTCATTAATTCTACAAGGGATCTATTAAAAATATTTCATTATACGTTTTCACTGTTTGCAATTCGGCGATTCTGCGTGTGTTATACGTTGTTTGCAGTTAATTGGAGTGCTTTTGAAATCCACCACCGGAGTTGGGAGTCGATAAGACCGTGGTACCATTTCTCTCGAGTTTTTTTTATCCCGTGACTTATAGTCTCGTCTGGAAAAAGTATTTTTCGAGAGAGCCAGTAACTGTGACAAGCGGAAGCATGAGTGTGAAGGGGGGGNGTAGTAATGTGTGATCTAAAAATAGTTTGTCGTATTGATGATATTCTTCCTCATAAAATTATAAGAAATATTATTATTCTTATTGTTGAAATAATGGCTCCTATAGATGATATAATATTTCATGTTGTAAATATAACAGGATAATCTGAGTATCGTCGTGGTATATACCTGCTAAACCTAGAAAATGCTGAGGAAAGAATGTTAGGTTTACTCCAATAAATATTGTGCTAAATTGAATTTTAAGTCATAATGGATTTATTGATAATCCTGCAAATAATGGGAAGGTGGGAGGACTGTCGTAAGTGAGTTTGCTCTCCCACACCCTGGCATGTTATTGCCACGCACACCTGAAAGGCAGCTTTACCTCAGCACGTAAACATGAGCCAGGATGCTTCTATTCGTCCACGCTATTGGCCACTGTGCGACCGCACTGCCAGTCCGGACAAATCACCGATTGCCGTGGAAAGTAAGTAGTGCGACGGGTGTTCGGTCGGTCCTGGTCGGAGGATCTCTCTGGCGACCGACTCGTTGAGGTTAGACTCGTGGTGATAGTGGTTCAAGGCCCTTGCACAATTGGAAACTTTAGCATTTGACTTTACAATAGGAATTTACGTTTGCTTTCCGTAATGTTGCTTCCTATGGAGGCTGGCATGGTGGAACTGTCAAAGATAAAGTCATGCACTCTTGACTTTACGATTTCGAAAAGTTGAAACTTAAAGTCAAACTCAAGCAGCTATTTTGTCGAAGATCTACCACAGGTTATTTGGAATATTGAACCATGCTAGTCTTAATTAAATAAATGGCCTTGAAATATAATTTGAAGAGGAAATATACGAATTGATACCTACGAATAAAGTAAATTAGCAAGGATTTTTTGCTTTGAAATTATAATTTGATATAATTTATTAAGTCTATTAAAAAGCAGTTACGTCAATGCATTCATGGAGAGTATACTATGATTCACATCATAAGATTCACATTTTTACAAAGATTGCAGAAGCTATTTTCAATTGTCTGAACTTAGACTTCGCAGTTGCATTGAGTATCGGTAGTTTCATCAAAAGAAAGAAAATGTAAAGTCAAATGCTAAAGTTCTCTAATGTGAAAGGACCTTAACTCTTGCTTACTAAAATAAATCATGAGCAGGAGTGTGGTTCGTAAAATTAACAGCACCAAAACGCTTTGATCTTACATATTTGGCAATTCAAATGAGAAATGATGAAAATATTTTGCAGCACTTTTATTATACAGAAATATAAATTAACATACAAACGTATTTTTTATTTTACCTTAATAATGAAGCCACTGAACCGAGCGGCAAACGAACTAACTAGCCTGACCTTGTACCTTGTTGGCAGACAGACGCCGGAACAAAGAAAAAGGTGAGGGTGGAGGCCAGGCTGCGTAGCGGTGTTGCCAACTGTAACAAGATAGGTAGATGGTTTCATTTATATTGCAAACTATGCCACGATAGTATTTTATCATCCGAATTTTTTAATAAACAAATTTATTCAGCCTGTCAATAACATAACGTGTCCTTTATTTCTAAACGAAAGTAGGTAGGGCATTAAAACTTTATAAATTTTACTTTCGGTCGTTGTGGTTCTGTTTTCGTAAGTTCGCTAAAAAAAAAAAATGCAAATTATAATTGTTGTTGGAAATGCATGTTGCTTGGCCAACATAAATAACATCTCTGGAAGCAGTGCCGGGACGACATGCCAGCGTATTCCTGCTGCACTTACACCATGATCATGAAGGATCACCATCCCAATGAGTGAACTACGTGTTCAGACGTGACAACGCTCTGATGATGCTCTAGAAAGACATCAAAGGATTGGATAGCATCCCGGCCAGACCACATACTTATTGCTGAATTCTGGGATCTCAGTACTTGTGGAATGATATCACAGTTCGCGGTTGTTTGGAAGAAAATGGGACACTGATTTTGGTCAACAGTGATGCGAGCGCTGGGNGGGGGCTCCGTTAACAGAGCATACACTCTGTCTCCTGGCGATTGGGCGACCAGGGCGTGGAAGGGCATGCGTGGAGCGCTGATAAAATAATAAAGCTTGGTATGCGATTGAGAAATGGTATACATGTTAGGGAACTATCCCGACATTCGCAGGGAGTATGTCAAAAAACAACAGAAAAGTCGAATTCAGGAAGTTCTGACTGAGAGCAGGAGCCACGCCCTACCGAATGCGAGTCCAGTAAGTTTTAACTACACCAGCATGCTCAGTCCAGTATGTTTTAACTACACCATCATGCTCAGTCCAGTATGTTTTAACTACACCAGCATGCTCAGTCCAGTATGTTTTAACTACACCAGAATGCTCAGTCCAACCTCAGTTGAAAATGCAAACGCAGAGAGACTCGCCCCGGAGACCAGAACAACGTGCTTCCTTTACAAGATGTCACCCAAAATGTCGGAAAATTTGAACAACGCGCTCGAATTTGATGTAGCCTAGTATCACCTACCGCGGATAGATAAGACTACCAATATGGTTTCTGAATCAGTGTGTTAACAGCTGTAGAGCTGAGAGGACCCATTGTTTCGTTTAATGCGATTTTGCGAGGTTATATTTCAGTGACTCGGCGATTTTTATTTCAAGTGGTGTGTCAGATTTTAATGAGAGAAGAATCTGCATCAAAGTTTGTGTCAAAATTAAAATGTTACTATAGAAACACTTTGAATGATACAGGAAGATTTAGGAAATAGTGCCATAAGCGAACACAGAATATTTTTGTGGTACAAAGTCATTAAGGATGGATGAACATGTGTCGATGACGATGAACTTTCTGGACAACCATCCACAAACCAAACATCGGTAGCAATAGCAGAAGTTCACGAGGCTCTTATTGTTGATCGTAGATAAACTAACCGCGATGTTTGTGACATAGTAGGACAGACATATCGGACAGTTTAATATGAGTGATTCACCAGGAGTTACCGCCACTCACAGAGATTATTCCTTTCATCATTTTGAGCAAAATATTGAAAAGAAATATGGGTCCTATTCCCATTATTTACAGAGTAATTAAAAAATCAGCGTACCCACCCTAGAGTGTAAAAGTATTTTCAACACAATTTCAGCATCAATATGTTGTGTGGTGTCGTACACGTTCAGTTGATTGGTCCATTCATTTTCCAGGGACTCTTGACTGGTGTGGTGTATCTGCAAGTTTTGCAAGAACTGCCGCTGTTACTTGAGGATATTCCGTTAGTAGTGAGATGTCGTATGATCTTCCAGCATGATGGTGCACCTCCTCACTTCCACCGTGCTGTTGTTGAACACTTGAATGTGCATTTCCCTGAGAGATGAAGGACGAGGCGGTTTTTAGTCCTGGTTTACTCGATTTCCAGATCCATCACCACTATATTATTTTGTATCATGCGTGCCGCAACAGAAATCAAAGGCAGCTGTGTGCAGCTACGTAGAGCATCGCGTGCGGTTCATAGGCGTGAACCCAAGTGTATGGAAATAGACGGAAACATGTTTGAATGACTTTTGTAAGTTTGTTAGACGCAATTGAGATGCTCAACTGTAAACAATATGGTCGCATAATACACCTCTGCATTTAATTCATGAAAGGGTTATTATTTTATTCATTTTTTAAATTACTCTGTAAATAATGGGAATAGGAACCACATTTATAAAACATATTTTGCTCCAAATGATGTAAGTAATATGTCCTGTGAGTGGTGGTCACTCCTCGTGAATCACTCTGTATTGTGTAGGACATTTTGAAAATGAGACGCATTTTTGCGAAATATGTGCCTGAAGAGCAGAATATCAAACGTGTTTCTGTTTGCGTGCAATTTTAAAAAGTTGGAGACAAAATCAACGTTATCTTCAATATTACAACCAGTGATAAATTCTCGATGAACAGTAGTTGAGTTGAGTTGAGAGATTTGGGCGGCTCTTAACGAAGTCTAGAGAGCTGATATATGCAGTGATGATCCCGAGACTAACGAGAAGTCCTCGAAGTGGTAGTCGCACATTTCACCATTGCCGAAAAAATATGCGTCTAGTTTCGTAGCTATGGAAAGTCAATTTTGATATTTTTTCCTAATTCACGGGATTATTCCACAAGGAATTCTTACCTCCTTGCCAAACCGTAAATGACCGATTATACTCTGAAGTTTTTTAGTGGCTAAAGAAGGGCATTCGGCACATATGTCCCGCCAAGCTCAAGAACAACAATCGGTTTCTCCACCGTGACAACGAACCTGCTCACACATCACTTGTTAGACAATTTACGATGTCCAAAAACATTACAGTGATTATACCTTCCTTCCTTATTCGCCAGACGTTGCCCCATATGACTTTTACCTATTTACCAAAGTGAAGTAACAGCTGAAATGGCGTCGTTTTAATGCGATTAGAGTGATCCAGCATAATAGCAGGTGGTCCTCAATGATCTTACAATTGAGAATATCCAGAAAATCATTAAATCATGTGGAAAACACTTGGCTTGGTGTACATAATCACAGGACAATTACTTCGAGAGAGAGAGATGGAAGGAAATAGGAGTTAAAATAAGCTAATATTTTACTCTTAGTTTCCCTGAACTTCTGGAATCCACTTCGTACGGCATCGGAGCTTGTGATGGGAGNAGATGGAAGGAAATAGGAGTTAAAGTAAGCTAATATTTTACTCTTAGTTTCCCTGAACTTCTGGAATCCACTTCGTACGGCATCGGAGCTTGTGATGGGAGTGTCACAAGCTTGTCCCGTCACTTAGGTTTATTTCCCTACTATTTGAATACCTTACTCTCAGAAACCTAGGCGCAGTTCAGTTTACAGAACGGGTGTGTTTCTATAAGAGGCTTGCCATTTTCATATAGATATAATAGTGTAAGGTCTTGTCGTAAGTGTTCCGTTCTTTAACCTCTCCCTTTCTTCTCATCTGTTACTACCAAAATGCTTTGGTATTTTAAGTTCACCCATAAGTGTCACTGAAATATAAGTGGGAGTGTGGGGCTATCATGTACGCCCCAATGGAGTTTCTCTGTAGTAACGGATCCATTGAGGCTCGACTCTGCCGACAGTGGTCGAAACTCTGCATATTCAAGAAGATCTTGAGGTAAAACCTTATGTCAAAGATGGGTCGACGCTGTGAGCGACGACGTAGCTCAGGTACTGTCGTGGACAGTGAACAGTGATATGTGTTGGACAACAGGAAGATCTGAGTGCGAGGGTCTCGGTGAAATTGTGGGAGGACACCGCAGGCTCACAAATACATCAGATTCGGGGCAAAATTTTCTAGCCAACTGCTGCACCAGATTTAGATGACTGTACCGAACTATCGTAGCTTGCTCATCTGTTTCTGGTTACTTACGAGAACAGGTTCTGTTACGATGGCTACCACGATGGGAGTACAATGACGTGCGCTTTAAGACAAACTGCATGGAAGCTACCAAATAATATTTTCTGTTGTTTCATTGGTCAGTGTTAGAAAATATAGAACAACTCGATAAAAATGTTTCTCATTTTAAACAAAAACACAATCCTAATATGTTAAGTCTTACATTTTTTGGGGAGAGATAAAATTTTTTTTTAAATATATCACATAACTTGAATCGATTAAAATAGCTGATTTTCAACTAGTCTTTTTTGTCGTCTTTTGAGTTATTATAATACGTAATGCATGAAATTTACAGAGCCTCCTTTTCTGCTTCTTTCCCCTATCTACCACTTAATTCTACTTGGTTCTTGCAAGCACGCCTAATTGCAATTTTCAACTTTGAATCAATGACATTTCATTTGATATAACCAGTCTTATATTATAAAAAATTCATCTCTGAACGACAATAATGCTGGAACATTTTTTTCCAGTCGTGTATGATATTTAATTTGCATATACGACTGCAAGTTGATATAGTCTATTCACGGTTTCTTCACACTTTTTGAATCAAACCTTTGAAAAATCGCCCCATATAGGACGTGTTTGGTTGTTTTCTAAATATGTCATGTTCACAAGCGTTTTATACTTCTGTTGACATAAAATTACATTATTATTGGTTGATTTAACTCTTACAACTGATGTTTTATTTATATATCATTCGAACATATCTTGGTTTTATTCGTATTAATTAATATTGTTAAAAACAGTAAATGGGTATGTTGGCAATACATAGTCAGAAACCGTTGTCGTGTAAAATATTAAACTGAGTACGCACGAATGTGGCGCGTTGTCGTTTTGGTGAAATTTCCTAGAATTGGTTAAGTTTTGCTCTTCTTGAGGCGGATGAATAGCGTGAAAGTAGAAGTCAAGAATGGCTTCAGAAAAGTTGAAAGTAACCATGAATGAAATATATTCATTTAACATTCGAGCTTGAGTCATTACTCAGTGTACACGGCAGTTTCCTCTTGGCCACCATCTAGTAGTCACCAAATTGTATGTAGCAGACTAATAAAGCCGAGGATCAAGCCCATGTTATCAGCATCGGTTTGTCATTCATATATACAGTTAAACTCTCTTAAGAAATTTCTGGATGGAGAGGAAAATTTGGGATTACTAAGAAGGCAACTTTACTGAGGTTTACATAGAGCAGGTACAAAATTCCCACATGCTATAAGCATAAAATTAGGCAATTATATAACCTTCACTGGTTCAAGCGGAAGCACGTTGTACGTATGCATAAACATTGAGGGCTCAATCCAGAAGTTAAACTTATGGGTTCAATTCACATACATTTGCAAATGCAAGTGTTTAGAATATCGCCCAATATCGCTGCGAAT
The DNA here is from genome assembly GCA_002778355.1 of Clitarchus hookeri. NCBI lineage: Eukaryota > Metazoa > Arthropoda > Insecta > Phasmatodea > Phasmatidae > Clitarchus > Clitarchus hookeri. The sequence goes on along the minus strand of NQII01000062.1, from coordinate 1,507,042 downwards.
CGTTCTTTTATTTAGCTACTGATTTTGAACAGTGAGTAAGACTTGTGTGGTGAGCTTGATTGTTTGTCACTTACCTAACTTTACAAAACGTGGGCTGCAATCACCTGTTACATTGTACCCAGACAGTATATTACAATATCAGATGAACCCCTGTGAGTACCTAGCATTCATTGAAGGAGGAGACACACAATTCAGTTGAAATTTCATGCAATTTCAGTTGCTAAAGGGCCCATTTACCTAGTGACGACTGTTTCTGGTAATTTGTAATAACGCTAAATTTTTACAGTTTGGTATAAAAATCTGTGTAACATATATATATATATATATATATATATATATATATATATGTTTTAAGGTTAATTGAGAACACAAATATTGTGATATTTTTACATTGAATTCTTTTATACGGAATTAACACTTAAGTAAGAGCACAGTCTGGCTAAGCCGCCGAACCGTGCACAAAGTTTTGGAGGAAAAAAAAAAAATTACTCAGAAATGTTTCGCGTGTGTAAAAGATTTCCACCAAGGAATGAAATTTGAAAAAACACCCCACTACCGACGACAAGATTATGTTTTATATACGTGAAAATGGCTGGAAATTGGCGTTTTCAGAACCGTTTTCAGGTACGAAAACATCTTTGCAGGTAATTTATAAAGTTTCTGAGGGAAGTGCAGCATCTCATGATTACTACACCGTGAAACGACAGGGTAACTCCTGGGAATCTCAAGGGGTGAGTTGCGGACGTAAATACTGCACGCCAGTTCATGGCAATGAGCGTAGAGGCGATGAGGCATGTGATGAGCGTACCTAAGTCACCCTTGCCATGCCTACGATTTTAGACCTTGGACATGCAAAATATAAACAGACCGGTGGAACGTTCAATTAAAGATTGCATATAAACACAAAAAGTAAAAAAGTTGTCACAACATATAATATTTATTTTATTTTATCTGTTTTGGCACTAAACGGGAGGATATTGATGTAGACATTAACTGTAGAGTAATATTTAATACACGAATATGCATCGAAAAACTGATGTTATTAAGAATTGATACAGACATTAAAATAAAGAAAAATGGATTTTTATTTTGAAACTACCCAACTGTAGATAAACTAACAAGGAGTTAAATTCATCTATTGCGGATTTTTAGATTTACAACTAAAAATAACTTCATATTCACGGAATCGCTTATAATAGAGACAGAGATGATGAAATGGCCATCAGCTGTTACTATGCTGGAGAGTGCTGCAATCTGGTGGCGAGTATTTGAAACAATTAAGAAGTAAATTAGTGTCCTGAGAGCATTTGAGCTGGTTGTCTTACAAGTTATCAGTTTTATTGAAGTTCTAGTAGTATTGTTTCTTGCCTGGCGTAAGGTAAGTGGCGACTACTGTTAATTTTATCTCAGTACGTGGTGGGTTCTTAATTATTTACTACAATCCCATTCAACCATTATTTATTATGTTCTAAAAGCACGTGTCACAAAATTTAGTAGATCACTTAGTTTTAACTCTAGACAAGCTTCTGTGTAGTTGTATCCAAGGGGGCAGGGTGGCCAGCAACCTATTTTGGACTAACGGGTTGAAACATTCGCCACGTGAGAGGGAAATGATCTCAGATAGCAAAAGGAGAGGTCATACTAATCGAAATGAAAAGTTACGCTAGGGGCAGCAACATCGCTTCCAGCAGACAGCCGGAATAATACACTCGGTAATGGCCGAAGTGGGTTTGTAAAGGTTTTCATCACTTACAATATTTAATTAGGTCCCCAGCTGATGAATGCAGATTATTTATCAAGGGGAGAAATTGTTAAATGCGAAGAACGTAAATGACTAGTTAGTAGCCACTTAACCCTTCATAGCAGTTCAAAATGGCCATTTGAAAACATTTGTATTATTTGCAACGTGTACTTAAAAAATAATACTTTCAGTTGTTTGTACAATAAATATATTGCATGGAGGATGATTTCCTTTTCGGTTTCCTTATAGTAGAAGATTTAAATATAATTTTGCCTTACCCTGCTCTTCCCTAAATTATTATTTTCAGCTACATAGTATTTATTAAATCGAAAAGTATGATTTCCATGAATTTTTCGTTTTAAATCTTGATTTATATTTATTTTTCTCACTATATGTGGGAAGTAGGTGTTTTGACAATAATAAATGAATAATCTTGAGTGTTTTCCTTTATTTAAATATGAACAATTAAAAAGTACACCTAATTTTTACTGAATTAATTTGTTTACTTGCTATGATGGAGAAAAAAAATTAATTAACAAGGATTAGAGAGGAAAAAAAATAATTTAATAGAACAGGCCTCTATTTTTGCAGATTTTAATTAGTATTATTTTTTGTATTCTCTCTACTATACAAGGCACACACAAATATACAGTTACAAAAAAAATACCGGTCACTTTTTTTGTATTTTGAATGTTTAATTTCATTATTAAATAACACTGTCAGAAAAAATCTTTGATAAGATTTGTGAACGAAGGACTAAAACAGATGGCACAAAGTTACAATTTGGTTAATTCCTCGGTGTAACGCTCGGCACGAAGTGCCCTTCGACATCCAAACTTGCAAAAACCTACATAAACTTCTACCAAGCAAGTCGAGTTGAAACAAAAACGGAGCTCTGATTCAGAAAAAAGCTCCGATAAAGAAACAATCGTCTAGCTACACTACTATATACAATACAAAGACGATCAACCTTCGTTCACATATCTGCGACAAATTGAATGAGAACTTGACTATATGTGTACTTTGACAGACATGTTAAGGACAGGGGAGTTATACTTTGCAATAAATAATTATAATAACAAGAGCAATTATAATAGCACACATGCAATACTTATTAGCATCACAATTTGTTTACATTAAAACATGCACATGGTTCAGTGTTAAAAATTGTAACATTTCTTCCTTAGCATAGTTCACACATGGAAATCTCGTCAGCAGTTATTTCTTCTAATTCTCGAGATAAAAAACGTCCACATCTTCTTTTTTCCTTTTATCGTGTGACAATTCCAACTAACGTATTTTAAAATTTCACTGCATTTATTACAACTTATATCTTAAAAAATTGCTCATTTTTAGGTTTGGAAGCAAAAAAAAAAACCAACTTCAATAAAAGTAGCTACAGATAAAGTAATACATCTGGCCAAATAAAATCATGAAACTACCAATATGTTACAATGTATAGTTTAAAAAAAAAAGCACACACACGTTGTGATTTTCCACCAACATTTGTTGCTGGAAGCAAATTAATATTTATCAGTCGTAACTACAAACATAATGGTGTTCTCTGAAGTACTCTTTAACGTATACAAAAACAGCACTGTTTTCAACAGACAGATTCATATTCGCATGTATGAAAGGTTCAGACACTGATAATGGAAGTTGAAATAGCTCTACTGGAACTGTGACAGGATTCCCTTATCAAACTCTAAAACACGTAAAAAGTTAAATTTTTTTAACTTTTTTTTTTTTTTTGCTTAATGTTTACTGAGAAAATGTGTATCGGTATGAGAACTACGAACTGCTATGATGAATGGACAGAAACGCCCGCTTAATTTTATCTCTCACAACGTGATATCTTTCTTCATATGGCTCTCTCACTGTTGAACCGCAGAGTTCACTCGTCCTGCCAGGAGGACCAGCATTTCGCACGGCCGCAGATGCTCCACAGAAACCGTTCATAAGTTTGACCTACGCTAACCTCGCGTGTCGCTCGTCGTTCGTTTCGCAAGGAAGCCTGTCAGGATCCACCATCCGTCTCCCGAAGAGTAAATCTGCGTCTCCAACCAGCTGTGTGACGAAAGCGTTTTATTTATTTTTTTTTTTGTAAAATACAAAGTTTTGCGTGCGTATGGCGATTCGGAAGAAACGCCAACGAAATGCTGTAATTTCGCGTGCTTTGTGAGCACGAAAATCAATGCAAGCTTTCGCTATTCGTCCGCTGGTCACAGCTGTTCCATTAAACACTTCAAAATGCGTCCTTCATAACATTTTTTTTTCTATAGAACTGAGTGGTCCTGAACTATCCAACACAGGTCATCAGATATGTAGCTGTTTTTTTTTTCCCCAGATAAGATGAAAAATCATGTCCTTGCGTTACTTTACAAAAACCGTCTTCGGGATTAAACATGTACACTCCAAAAGCGAAGTGCCGGAACACTAGTGAGTCACAGGCCAAAAACATCCTCTACTTCAACGAAACAACATGATTAGTCGAATTAACCGTATAATATATTCATATGCAACAAACCTTTCCTATGCTTGGCGAAGATTCAAACGTTATCAATAATAATTTTTAAACCTTAATAATAATGCATTACTTCTACAGATACTGCATCTTTTTTTCTATTTATTTTTTCAAGGTGCTGACAGTTCCACAGATAAAACACTCAATACACTAGCACTACGCTTCACTTCCGTCTCTTGCGTCATGTACCAAAAGTATTTGACATATGCGAACGGGGGAAATTTTCTTCCCCGTTTCTTCGAAATAAATAGCTTCTACAACTTGGCGAAGAACTGATGATGTCTCTCTTCTTTCCTAAATTCGACGTTTCAAACGAACACTAATAGGTGTCCTGAACACGGGAAAAAGATTTATTTACATTAATAAAAAAAGTTTAAGTGTACATTTGTTCGTCTAAATTTTTACACTTTATCGTACTCTTTTGTAATGTCGCTTCGAAGACTGCATTCTTGGGAGAAATGCTCGTTGGTGAAATTTTTGGCCATGTCCAGAGAGAGGGACGGTGTTTAAAAAAAACGATCGTTTTTTTTTTTTTGCAAGTTCTCCCCGTGTAGGGGAGGAGCTCTGGGAGGCAGGCCGCGCGGTGAGGGTGCTGTATTTCGGAACGCAGCCCACTCTCTGCGTCGCGACTATGCCTGTCGGAATGAGATCGGTTGAGCCGGGGCGCCGTCTTCGTGCGCATCTTCGGCGCGCACGCTGCAGACCACGTGACCACTCGACTAGGTGGCGCTGGTGAACAGCACGGAGTTCTTGTAGTAGCCGGCTCGGGACTCTGCAACACAACGTGCGTTTCTACGTGAAGAAATATTTCAATGCGAACTGTTGGTAATATTATATTAAAAAGACATTCATGGTGTATTTACACTTTCTGAATAAAACCTTTCAGAAATCATCCAACGTATGACATGATCGGTTATTTCCTAAATTAAACATGTATCACCCAAGTGTTTTGGACTCCATTAACATTGACGTAGGTACCTTTTGTTCGGTTTAATTCAAACTTTCGCTTGTATATTTTGTTTATGAACTATATTTAGTTAATAGTCATGACAAAAATAATACCTTAATAATATTAAGTGAGAAATAGTTATGTAAAATACTAAATATTGTTAAATTCTTGTGGCTTTTACGCTGAGTGTATTGCTATGTTGAGGTTATAAGAAAGGCAATATTGGAAACACATTTCATAGTTATGAACTTAAATATTATTTCGTTTTGACTCTCTCTCTCTCTCTCTCTATCTCTCTCTCTCCAGTACACGAATACGGTGCGCTGGTTCCTCCTTGGTGTAATTTTCCCACATTACTTTACGTTTTGTTTACATGTGGCGGACGGAGAAGTAGTGGGTAGTCTGAACGTAGATCTTTAACAAAACTTCACCCAAGTTGTAAGTAACCAAGAATAGACTGTAATTACATCTATACTCTCTTATTTATAAATAAAAATATACATATACTAAATGTGCCCACGGCTCCGCTCGCGTACACTACAAAATTATTGTTTAGGTTTTTGTTTTTTAATAAAGTTGAATTGTTCTTAGTGTTATACTTTAATACTCTATACATATTATAAAACTCAACGTCTCAGTGAATTAAATGGTAAAAACACTTATTAGTATTTCTCTGTTATAAACAGATATATGCTACCGCGGCGTTTTTTTGTTTGTATATTTGTTCTACACAATTCTTTACTACATGACATTGTTCCATCTTTAACGGTTTGGACAGCGTATTGCAAGAGAGCGCGCTGGCGGCAAACTTTTTTCCGACTTGATTCACTATTATCGTTTGTAAATTATTTGAAATATTTTCTCGCGATACAAAATAGCGAATATCACCTTTCAACCCTCCATCTATTTCTGTGCAAGAAATTAAGTCGATCTGTTGCTCGGTTACGACGTTACATTGTTATTCCTTTTGTGTACTTTGAAATTTTTCAATAATAATTTCCCCGAGGGAATCAGATGTTTTTTTTTTGGGATAAAAAGTAGCATATGTCACTTCCCGGCCCTCCAGCTATCTCTGTGCAAAAAATCACGACGATCCGTTGCGTTGCGACGTGAAAGAAGGACAAACAAACAAACAAACACACTTTCGCATTTATAATATTAGTTAGGGTATCTATAGCAAATAATTCAACTGTCATAATTTTATTAATATGAATAATCTCCTAACACTAACGATGATAATTTTTTTTCAATTCTTATGATTTATCGTGAGTGACGTTATACCAAGATTTTAACTTTTTAATTTCTCTATAGCTGGTAAATTGAAAGTTTTTGAAGTTAACATTTGAAAAAAAAATCCTGGCCATATAGACATAGATTTCAACAAACAAACAGAACGGCATACTCCTATTAAAGTTTGCAGCAAAGAAAGAGAAGCGGGCTCATATCTTAACGTCATCCTATAAGTGTAGGAGTTTAAAGTTTTTGTCCAAAATAGTTTATTTTATTTTAAACGGATCTGTAACTGCATAGGCAACGTCCTTCTTCTGCTGACAGCGCTGAGGTCATTCGTCAGCGCAAAGCCACTTAGGAACGCCAACAGCCAATCAGCTCTCTTAATAGCGAAACACTCGTCAGCAGTTTCAGCAGTAGAAATAAAGGCGTGTGTGCCACGCCCGACGAGACTTTCGTCATGTCATTGGCGATGCACGCGTGTTTTTCAAAGGCGAGCAGACCCGTGCGGGTATTCAAGGCCATGTTTCGAGTTGAGTTGAGAGATTTGGACGGATCCTAACAACGAGGTCTTGAGAGCCGATGAGGGTTCAATGAGGTGAGAATGGAGCGGCGCTGGAATGTAAGGGCGGGGGAAACGGGAGATCCCCGACCAGCGTCATCGTCCGGCACGATTCCCACTTGCGAAAATGCGGGAGTGACCCGCCCGGGGATTGAACCCGGTTCGCCTTGGTGGGAGACTAGTAGTCTAACCTCTCAGCCACCGCGTTTCCTGCCATATTTCTAGATATTTTTTTCTTTCCTGAAAGAGATTTTTATAAGGACCACATAAATATTTGTAGTCAAATTATTATAGTTTTCAAAATGTAACACCGAAAATTCTAAAATTTCGGAATATGTGAGCTTGAGTTTCTACGCCTCTAATTAAATTTGCCAAATAAATCACGTGTCGTGTGATCTATATCATATGCAATACATACTAATTAAGTATCAAGAATATTTAACAATTGGTACGAGGGTGCTGGCATCTTGAATCTATTTTAAAATACGTATTGATATTTCTGCCAACAAACTTTTGTTCGCCTGAGTGAAAATAATGTTAATATTGATTAGTGTCTCTTGAACGAATAAACACGTGTTGATAAAAACATGAATACCTATTTGAAAAGAGGTTCAGAATACCAGTATCCGAGAAGCCATTATTACATATAATTGATACCTAATTAGAATACTGTGTATGACAGAAATAACATTAAATGAGATTTATTTGGCAAGAATAATTAGTACCAGAGAAACTAGGGCTCCTGTATTCTAAAATTTTCGAATTTTCGGTGCTATACTTTGAAAACTATAATCATTTGACTATAAATATTTACATTTATGAGGTCCTTATATAAATCTCTTTCAGATAATTAAATTAAATATTGTCGTCAAATGTAGCCATAATTCATATGAATATAACAGAATACTAGCACATAATTAATCTCTTCGCATCCTCGGCAGATAAGAGCGATGTTATAGTTTCTTGGTTATAATTACAGTTTATCACGGCCATTTTCAGTTGTTTGCCATGACTAAGATCACCTGTCATGCATATCAGTGGTCTCAGCAGGAAGTGTAACCTCCAACCCGAACGGGGCTACGATGGTGTAGTGGTTAGACTACTCGCCTCCTACGTGAGCTGGGTTCGATTCCCGGTGGGGTAGCTCCCGGATTTTTGCATTTGGGAATCATGCCGGGCGATGCCGCTAGTCGGCGGGTTGTCTCGGGGATCTCCCGTTTCCCCCTGCACTTTCATTCCGTCTGTGCACCATACTCAGCTCGCTTCGTCCATGGGCTCTCAAGACCTCGATGTTAAGAGCTGCCCAATCTCGTTACTCACTCCAACCCAGGCACCAAAACAGCTCTCGTCAGCAACTAATCAAAGCTACAGTAAAAAAAAAAAAAGCCTGTGGTAAAAAAAAAGGCACTGTGGCCAGAATGGCGGGCTCGTACCCCTGTGAGGTAACGACTTTTACGGTTACGATCCGGTGACCAGATGTTACGAAACTAGCCTGTATTGGACGAAGAGAGATTTGCCGGAGCGGGATAGTGTATTCCGGCGTTGTCTCTAGTGGTTTTAGCATCTCGAGCCGCCAATACCGTAAATGCATGTACTCCGCTACCCCTCCGTACTCGCTTCCACCTCACCACCCCCTCCCGACAACCTCCCTTCAAACACGTACGCACACACGCCCTGTTTCATCAATCACTTCTCCCGAACGTCTGTTCGCAGCTCTATCAATCATGGACCCCCGGGCCCGAGTCGGCTCAAAAATCGGCCTCGTGTGCTTCTGACAACACTGTGAAACCCGACTCACTGTTCGAAGGTTTGAGGGGGTTGAGGGTCGGTAAGGGGTTAGGCCGCTACGCAAGGAAAGTGCCACCTCCCCTTCCTTTTTTCGAAAGCAGTGCTCTGCAGTAAAATCCATATGTGCGGTATACAATACTTGTACAATCACAGACATCAATACAACAAACAGTTATGTTTGGCATTACTATCCGCATTAACAACATATACATGGTACCTACAACCTAGCAACCCGTAGCTCCTGGATTTTCGCATGTGGGAATCGTGCTGGACGATGCCGCTGGTCGGCGGGTTTCCTCGGGGATCTCCCGTTTCACCCCACTCTTTCATTCCGGGCTGCTCCATACTCACCTCACTTCACACCCATAGGACCTATGAGGGTGAAGTGAACGTACATTCGTTGTTAAGAGCCCCTCAAATATCTTCACTGGCTTACTTACAGCCCATCGAATGACTATCCCTGTTTTAACAGTCTTAGACAGTCACTTCAACCGTTTTGTTATCGGTGTATGTTGGTGTCGTTATTTATTTACACGTCAACAATTTTGTCTGGGGTACTAAGAAGAATATAGCCTACGAGAATCCAGAACCATATGGGAGACCTTATAGCACGAATCCACATAGTGGCTGACATACTTAAAGCAAAACCGGGCACTTTCGGCCGTGTGCGCCAATCTCTATAACTCCGGCGCACGCTATGTGATGTAGTTTGAGGTCGACAAACCAAACTCCTGTAATAAACCACGCCATGCTCTTGTTTGGTTATTGAACGTGATATAATCATTAAATTTGTGGCTAACCGCAAGGTCCAATGTCCGAAGTGCTGTAACGATTTTACGCCACTGTGGCCAAACACGCCTCTTCAAACATTGGTTACGGCGTTGTCCTGTATAGTTTATTCGCAGTTTCTTCGCACTGTTAGAATCGATCCTTTGAGAACTCGCCCTATGTATTACCTATTTGGTTGTTTCCTGAATATATCACGCATTACAACATGTTACATAAAAGTACCTTATTTTGAGTAAGATTGAAATTTTACTTATATTCTATTCATGTATTACAATGTTTTATTTATAACTTATGTGAATAAAAACATAGGGGAAATAAGTGTATTGGTAATTCCTAGTAAGAAATCATTCTTATGAAATGTTAAGTTGCAATGATTACGCACGAATGCGATCCGTTGTCCATTTGGTGTATTTTTCTAGCATTAGTTAAGCTTTGTTTGCATGTAGCGGAGGAATATCCTGGAAGTATAACTGTAGGAGGGCTTCAGAAAAGTTCGAAGTAACCGTGAATGGACCGTGTATGACAATGCTCGTTGCCTGAGAGTTTATTAATAAATTCTGTATTCTCGGATAAGCGGCCTTTCCGCTGTCTTAACGAGCACGGCGAAGTCACGTTACCACGAGTACTCCGAGACCACGTGAGAGCAATGTTGCCTACTGCCTTCACACTCCAAACACCATTTGCTGGGTCGGCCTCTTTGATCTATTACATGGGCGAGGATGATCACATCAACGTATACCGATGTTTGACAGACGTCGTGCTCACCGAACACGGACAGTGGGAAACCGGCTTTAGGAAACAGAGACCCTAGCAAGGTGTGTTCGCGTGGTATGCTCTTTCTACTACCTCTGCTCTTTCTCGCTCTTTGCCGTTTGTTCTACCGGATCATATTTTTTTTTTTTTTTTTTTTTTATTGTTCGTGTGGTAGGAGCACTACTCTACTAACTCCTGCTCGCCGAGGTAGAGAAGAAAGAACAGAAAGAGCAAAAACGTTCTCGCCCAGGTTGCATAAACATAAACACACTGTTGAAAACCTGCATGTTAAGTGCTTGAAGAATTCGGGGTAACGTTTTTTTTTTTTTTTTTTTTTTTTAANTACAATTTTTTTTTTTTTATTGTTCGTGTGGTAGGAGCACTACTCTACTAACTCCTGCTCGCCGAGGTAGAGAAGAAAGAACAGAAAGAGCAAAAACGTTCTCGCCCAGGTTGCATAAACATAAACACACTGTTGAAAACCTGCATGTTAAGTGCTTGGAGAATTCGGGGTAACGTTTTTTTTTTTTTTTTTTAATTATGGTTTATGCATATAATGAAACAAAGTGGCGTGCAGAAATGTTTGATAACTCTGCAAGGAGCACAGAAGGATATTTTGTTATTATAACCACTCGTCTCTGCGCCGTTTGCCAAACAAAACACGCACTTTTGTTCTTTTTTTTCATTTGCGTCGTTCGGTCGACAGCAGTTGCGATTATTGCTCCTTCCGTGCTCCTAGAAAAAAATCTCACATGTCCTCGGGGGCCACGGTGGTGTAATGGTCAGACTGCTCGCCTTCCACCAAGGCGCGCCGGGTTTGATTCCCGGCAGGTTTGCTACCGTATTCTTCGCACGTGGGAATCGAGCCGGATAATGCTGCTTGTCGGCGGGTTTATTCATGGACATCCCCGTTTCTCCCGCTCTTGCGTTCCCGCACTGCTCCGTTCTCTCCCCGCTTCACGCCTATCGGCTCTAGAGTTCTCGACGTTGAGAGCAGTCCACTCCACTCACGTCTTCTGGAGGGCAGAAGCATGCATAGCACGCGAACAAACGTACAGTTCTCGGCATAAGGTTGTTTACCTTGCAGCGGCGACTTCACTTCTCGCTCCGACTGTTGCTGCTGTTGCTGCTGTTGCTGTTGCTGTTGGCGGGACTTCCTCTCCAGCTCCAGCTCTTGTGCCAGCGATTCTGCGAACACGCGTCCATCTCCATTCAGTACACACATCCTCCACACGAGCACGCCTCACTATATCAACGCATTACCAATGAATATATCATTTTTAAAATATGTGCTTATAATATATAATTTACATACAAAAGTGCAACATCGTACTATTTATGGGGTCAGTCTGCCTGGAGTTGTTTTACATATTGGAGGCATAACAGTGCGTGAGCTTTAAGGACGACACTGTCGCACGCATCAAGTGCGCCTTCGCCACTAAGTGCAAGGCTCTGAACTGGCATGTAGGGTTCTCGTCATGTTGCGTGTACTTGTGGAACTTTAAGCGGCATTCCCATTATTTTATTGAAGTATGTAGCAATGTTCACTGCAGGACTCTTAGATTACTTTTATATTTATCTGACCCAAGTATTTTGAGTTGCAGCGCTTTGAAAAAAAAACGTTTTTAGCCACGTTGGAGTGTTCAGAAATTGTGTTTCTAACGTACATGACATCTTGAAAGTAATCGAGATGCGTAGTCTGAAGTGTGCGTTATTTTCGTAGATCAGTACATCGGGCACGCGTCTAATAGTTTTGTAGAAAGAAAAAAAAAAGGATTCCAAATGCAATGCAACGCAGTTGGAGCGACAGACAGACAGACAGACAGGCAGACAGAGAGACAGAGAGACAGACAGACAGACAGACGGAAGGACGGACAGACAGACGGACAGACAGACAGACAGATAGACAGACAGACCGACCCCTTGGGCAGGCTGTAAAGTTCTGGGCTTCGCGGGAAATGAACCCAGAAATAGCTCAGGCTACATGTATGTACGCCTAGTTGGTACATCTGGAGGANCTGGGCTTCGCGGGAAATGAACCCAGAAATAGCTCAGGCTACATGTATGTACGCCTAGTTGGTACATCTGGAGGACACCTAACACCTTGGTCTTCCACTACTTGTTTTTATGTAGAGTACACTGTTACATTTTTCGTAGTTTTACAAACAAGTCTTTGAGAAACTAGCTGCCGGGATTATTTCTGCCCCCGTGCAAGTAAATATAATCTAATTTTTTGATATGGTACTCTGGACTAAGTTAACCTAAAGTTGAATTTTAACACTTAAATATTGTAGACTTCAAATTTGTTTTAAACATGCAAATGATGTTGTATGTTTCATTAAACAGTGCGTTGTAAAGGTGCAGTACTTTACTTGCAGAGATACAAGAACAATTTTAACAACTATTTTCTAGAGACTTTTTTTACTGTGTGCAGTGATTGTGGCAACTGGAAGCCTTAAGACAGATCATAAATATGTAATTAATAAATAGATAAAATTAAAAATATTTGAAGTAAGTTCGTTTAAAGAATCAGGTGTCAGTGTACTCACTGCAAAACGTCTGACCCATTTTTCTTGTGCCATTAATAATTATGTTCTTTATTTCTTAAATATGTTCGTAATAACTGCTTGGCACTCTTTATTTTTGGATTTTTTTAATATCAATTTTTAGTCCTTATCTTGAAAATAATAAAAGTTAAATCTAAGCATTAAAAACAGGACTCTGTTTTTTCTTCCCAAAGTTAGATGTTTGGTTTAATTTAGGGCGGTTATTTGGTTGTAAGGATATTTGTCTGATACATTTTCCATTCATATTTTGTCATTTGCATATTTTGTTATCAGTTCCCGGTGTGTGTCATCTTCCGCAAGTGCAAAGAACAAGGAAGACGTTGGCGAGTTTCCCACCTGCGAGGGTGCGAAAAGCGTGGGGAGGGGGGAGGTGGTTCCTTGCGGCATAGTGTCTGGGGGGTGGAGGGCACCTTTGAAGAAATACACAAAGTTCGAAAATAAGGGGGATGCATCTCCCTTAAGGATGTCAGATCCCTAATTTTTTGTTTGTGACTACTTTAGTTCTAGAAGATATGCCAACATTTTTAACGCGACAGAACATCAATAATTTCCAAAAATATCTTAAATTGTTATACATTCGCTGCAATGGTTATTTTATGACTTGTAACTGCCAACGGGACGTATGTTGTTATTTAGTGTTGACAGAAGCTCCAGTTCATACATAGCAACAGCAAACAGACAATACGTAATACAGATTTAAGAAAACGTACTAAGCTAGAGTCCTTTCAGGGTCTCTTCAGATAATTGAATCAAACATTTGAAAAATCACCCCATGTGTTTGGTTGCTTCTTATATATTCCAAGGACCACTTTTTTTTAATAATTTTTCTGACATAAAAGTACATTATTTTCGGTTGAATTGAACATTTACTTACGCTTTGTTTATTGGTTATAATATTTCATTTATAATTAATGGTAACTAAAACAGAGGGAATATAAGTGTCTTGGTAATGTCAAGTAAGAAAAATTTCTTGCGCAAAATATTAATAAAGTTAGTGCGCATGAATGCGGTGGGTTAATCCCTATAGTGTAAATTTGTAGACATGGTTAAACTTTGATTGCATATCGCGGAGGAACATCCGGAAATTAGAACTTGATTATGTCTTAAGAAAAGTTGGGAATAACCATGAACTGACCATGTAAAGTTTGCCCTTTATGTCGGTAAAAAAAAAAAAAATACCGTATGCGCACTGCCAGTTTGTAGCGAAAATAACAGATATCAAGGTATTTAAAGAACGGAGGGATTGAACCCTCGTTTCGTCTTGAGGCTGATCCACTTCTCGTCGCAGAGCCCCACGACTTAGGAAGAACTGCCTAGTGAGTATTTTACCCCCTTCAAAGGCCTCAGCCAACACCCTCCCCCCGAGGCCAAACAATAACGGGAAACAGAAAAGTCGGGCGACATAAAAGAAAGAAAGAAGGCGGTTTAAGAAAAAAGGGAGGTCGCAAGGGGGGGGGGGAGAATGTTAAATTGTAATATGCAGTCAGCAGTGCGTGAAATTGAATAAACTGGTCTCGTCTTTTCTCTCTTGGTGAGAGAGGGTGGGGCGGATCCAAGGGTACGCACCCAGGATGAGAGGCGTTTACAAGTGTGCTCCAAGCCGGGGTATGAGAATATAATATCTTTGTAGTTAGTTGAGTTTCGTCGGTCGCGGAGGGTGGCGACCGGGGGAGGGGGTGAGCTGGCTCTCGGAGCGGGAGAAACCCTCTCCAGCGAAATAATTCGTTTCTTGGAGGCCACGACAGGAAAATGTCCCCTCGCCTCTCCCTCTCTTCGCCCTGTGTGTCCCCGAGGCTAGAGTCTCTTTAACATCGGGATTATTGTCGGGCGTGTGAAGAGGGGTAGTTTTGGTGGACTGAGAGGGAGGACGCGACACTTTCCCGGACTGCGAAGGCGAGCAAGAGCGACACAATTCACCCCTCTGCCGAGAAGACTGCTGGCCCTTCATGGCACAGTGACAGCCGCTGAAGTCGCCAAACATACTCTCCAGATTTTGGAGATATTTTATTATCTACTCATGGTATCGACGATAACATTTTAAAAGTCCCCAATCACTTGAAAAATCACGTTACTCATTTTTAAGCATCAATATATAAATTTAATTTCAAATATTAATTAGTACATACAGTATTTCAGAGAGTTATTTGAAAACTAAGTTTCATTTCAGCTGAAGTATGTACTGAAGTCACGAGAGAAGTCTGACGCAATTGCTTTGAAATTTAGCACTTAGTAAAACTGCCCTAAATGATAAACACAATAAAAAAACTGGATAGAAAATAATTTATTTTAAATTGTAAGTATATTTCATTCACCGTTACTTCAAACTTTCCGGAAGATCTCCTTAAGTTCTTCTTCCAGGATATTCCTCCGCCTCGTGCAAACTAAGCATAACTAAGTCTAGAAAAGTCGTGCGCACTCAGTTTTTATGGTGTTTTCTATGATAACTATTTATTACTAGGCGCTACTGACACACGTTTTCTCACTGTTTCTCTTCATATTCATTATAAATTAATTATTATAATTGATATATAGAATACAGGTAGAACTTCAATTTAACGAAAAATAAGATACAGCCATGTTAACATATGTATAAAACGCTTGTGATGCATGACATATTTAGGAAATAACTTAAGACATCATACATTGGGTGATTTTTTTTAAAGGTTTGATTCAAAAAACGTGATGAAGCCGCTAATAGAATATACGATATGGTCTTTAATAAGAGACCTGACTGGAATGCCAGAGCACGAACAGNCGTGATGAAGCCGCTAATAGAATATACGATATGGTCTTTAATAAGAGACCTGACTGGAATGCCAGAGCACGAACAGTTCCAACGCTCCAGTCCCAGGTCCCGATGTGCCAAAGTCCCCATAATACTTATACTTACATGTATAGCGCATTTCAGAAATATTATTTTTCTCAAGTGAATAGAAAAGTATACAGGCTCTATATAAACTATCGTAACAAACTTTAGAAGCTGATTCCTGGGATCAAAATAAGCAAAACTGTTCCTATGAACACATGTCCTACAACGCGTTGTTATTGAGTTACAGGACTTACATCGGCCTCATCCCACGATTTTCTCGAAATGTCCGCTATATGGGCAGCAATGCATGCGTGGCAACGCCTCATCGCGGACTGNTGTTATTGAGTTACAGGACTTACATCGTCCTCATCCCACGATTTTCTCGAAATGTCCGCTATATGGGCAGCAATGCATGCGTGGCAACGCCTCATCACGGACTGGCGAAGCAGCTCCAAGATACCTGGCTCATGTCGAGCAGCTGCACAACAGGCGTTATTGATGCGCTGTTACAAGTCGTTGATGTCTTTAACCCGGCGTAGCAGTGTCCCCACAGCTATTAGTCCAGTGGATTAAGGTCAGGAGAGCGGGCAAGCCAATGCACTGGACCGCGATACCCTATCCATCGTAACAACACAGTACAAGTGGCAGGGGTGATATACCGTATGTTGCCGCAATGTGAAACGCCTGAACTCAACAACAACGCTTTGTAGTACATATGTTTATAGAACTACTTTTGCTTGTTTTAATTTCAGGAATCACCTCCTGAAGTTTGTTACAGTAGTTTATATATATGCCTGTACATAAAACCATCCTTTGTATAGTGTGTTATGTTTCATTTTACGTTGGATTCTTCAGTATGCCGTCTTTCATGTTCGAACGCATTAGTTCATGAATAAAAACAACTACACGCTAAATGAATGTTTTCATACATAATTGGTTTTGTTAATGAGCGTCAAGAACACATATTAGGTAAAAGCAAATACCAAGTAAATAGATATTTAATTAAGGATGGTGCGTAAGATGCTTTATGACACTTTTCCACGGAGTAGAGACAACAAGGCGACGCCAGCTAATCTCGGTACAGTAATTGTTGTTACAACAGAGGGCGGCGCTGCGAACATACACGCAATAAACGCCTTTAAATCTTCTCTGCTAGAAAGACTGCATCCAACTCGCACAGTTCTTAGCAACCTGCAAAAACGACAATAATAAAGACATTGGCGTCTCTTCAAAAATCGGTGAAATTATTGCGCTTTATTTTCCCCCTGNTGCAAAAACGACAATAATAAAGACATTGGCGTCTCTTCAAAAATCGGTGAAATTATTGCGCTTTATTTTCCCCCTGACAGGTAACCTGTGTTTCAGATTTCCGTCGCGTTTTTTTTATTTTTTGTGTTTTCAGTTGTATTCTTTTATATTTAATTTCATTCCACTTTGTACACGTGCCTGTGTCCACAAAACTTACACAAGTTCGTGTGATTTTTTCTCTTATTGACATCATCTACAATTTAATTTATACACACTCACAAATTACCTGACAAGCTGACTCAAAGTCAATTCACGGTTATTTCCAACTATTCTGAAAATCTCCTAAAGTTCAACTTTCNTTACCTGACAAGCTGACTCAAAGTCAATTCACGGTTATTTCCAACTATTCTGAAAATCTCCTAAAGTTCAACTTTCCGGCTATTCCTCCGCCTCATGCAAACAAAGCTTAACCCAAACCCAGTCGATAAATTACACCAAAGGGACAACCCACCGCATTCGTGCGCGCTCTAAGTAATAACACTTAGCATAAGAACTATTTTCTATTAGTCATTATGAACCCACCTTCTTTCTCTATGGTATTATTCATATAAATTGCAGATTAAATATTATAATTTATATAAAATATATAAATATAAGTTCGACTTAACTAAAAATAAAGCACCTTTATGTGAACACAAGTATAGAATGTTTGTAATAAATGGCTTATTTAGGAAACACCCAAACACACGGTGTGAGTTTTCAAAGGTTGATTTAAAAAGTGTGACTGAACCGCGAATACACTATAACAACGAATATCAGCGAAGCAATCACAGAATATTGTCAGTATGGAGAAGCGAGGTGACGGGACGGTTCCTTTGATCTAGGCGTAAGCTCTCGTCGATCGGCAGCGCGGGCCTTTGAAACGGTCATTGTGTTTAAATTGGCTACTCCGGAGGCTGCTGAAGGTCCACTATTGGCGCGGCTGCCGGCTGGCGGGTAAGTTGTCAAGCGCGGCTGCTTGGCGAGCGGTGTTTCGCCATGTTGTTGGCCAGCGACGCCATTTTGCTGGCATGTGTGGTTGGTGTTCCCGGTACCAGCAGCTGTTTCGCGTCTGCGTTCTTAAGTAACTGTAGTAATAATAATGGCGTGTGGGGAGTGCACCCAGGGGAAGGCAACACCCTCCGAGTGACGGTCTTTCCAGCTGGGACCCGTAGGTGACCGTCATCCCCGAGCATGACAGAAGCGAAGCCCTAGAATGGAGCGGTGCTGGAATGCAAGGGCGGGGGAAACGGGAGTACGGCGAGAAAACCCGCCGGCAAGCGGCATCGTCCAGCACGATTCCCACATGCGAAAATCCGGGAGTGAACCTGCCGGGGATCGAACCCGGATCGCCATGGTGGGAGGCGAGCGCCCTGGCCACTACGCCACCGCTGCCCCTGTAACTGAAGTAATTTTGCATGAGGACGCTCCAACCCCGTGGACAGCATTCACGCTGGAGAGAGCTGATTCGTAATCATACTCATCGATATCATATGTGGCATACAACACGAGGTACGCAGTTATTGGATAGTAATGTTGTTCTATCTGGCAGCATATTTACCCACACCAGTCGCATGGCCTTTGACAAAGAAGATAAGAAAACACTCGGCATTCTAAAATACCTTATATATACATTTTTTTCGTTATATTAAACGGTTTACGTGAAAATTACAACAAAATATCAAATAACAATTTTTAACCCGTTCAGTCCAAAATTAATTTAAGAGCTGATATGTTGCAGTCGTTCAATATTTTGATTATCGCTGTACTTGTGTCGCGAGTGCTTCTCTTAATCGATGAACAATGTACTGCGCTTTCGTTGCTGTAAGCGTTGACCATTCATGAATCAGAAGTGCAGACACTTAAGCGAATCAGATTTCTCACCAGGAAGGTGCTCAAAATACCGGCCATTAATTCCTTGTTGTGTACAGTGTTAACCATAAATATCCTTCATATGCAACATGTTGTCAATCATAAACGCTTGGACTGAAAGGGTTTATAATTTTAAGAATAATTCCAAAATTTCATTTTTTAATACCAGATAAGGACCTAACGATATCAAACGAAATTNTAAGGCAAGTTAGGGTACAATTTTGAAACTAATGTAAACGTGTGAAATTCCGTCATTCCAAAAGCGGACACGTGCTTGAATTTGCCCGTGTGATTCCTTCACGTTTTCAAACTTGAATACTCTTATGCAATTAATATTAATTTCAGTGATTTCTACTAACAATTACTTCCCGGTTACCATTAACACTGCCGGTGTACGCTACTATCGCATAGCAAGTTGTCACTTTAAGGGTTTATATGCACCATAATTCCCGACTAGCGATTTGAAATGGTGGTACTGAATTCACTCTTCAGAATCGCAATTCGGTTATAACCTGTTGCGTGTTGTGGTCAGGCCCTTAGCTGAGCGGCCTGCCTGATCACACATTCACTTGTTTGCCCAGGACATGGGCCGTGATCGCTGAAATTAGTTATGAAATCGCAAACCATAGAACCCCCTCCACCGGCCAGTAAACGGGGACAACGCAGCCGATATAGGAAAGTGTAGTCCGTGGGCGGTGTCTTTTGTCGTCGGGCCACTGGAACGAGAAGACCACTGAAGATGGGTGTGTCCGGCCGTCGACTTGCGCCATCTTAATCAGCCTCCGGAATCATGAATATCATTTAATATATTAGTATATTTGTATAGTTCCCCATTCATATTTCATTATATTTATATTAAGATAATATTGTACAACGTTAATGTTAAATAAACCTCTTTTATATCGTGTTCATTACATAACTCTAACCAATAACTTGTTACGCCCCTTTATCCCCGTTCAGGATAAATATCAAAAAAATATTAAAATCATAACAACGCACTGACAACCACAGCTTTGGAGATGTCGAAGTCACTGTTACTAGGCAGAAACAACGTGTAAACTAGTGAAACTGTGACATTCGCAAAATTTCTCTGTCAACGATTTTTTGCTGTTTCAGGTATCGTACGTTGTGTTTCAAATTGAATTTTTGTGGCGTGTATACCGAAAGAGGTGCATATTTCCATATAGTTCTGCCTTCCCCCGATAATGTTCGTTTGAGTGGTGTGTACGTGTCTTCTTTTGTTAGTGCGGAGATCGTTTATCCTCCAAAACACTTTTAAGTTAACAGCATTCAAGGTTATAATTTTAAGGTTATTTAAGTTTAACGATTTATTGTCTACATAACACCCTGTCAATAGCAATTCGATGATAATGCCAAGTCAGCGTATATATATTTTTTCTATAAGCTTTTTAAACGTGGTTGTAAGATTTTTTTATTAATATCTTGGACTCATTTGAAAANGATATATATTTTTTCTATAAGCTTTTTAAACGTGGTTGTAAGATTTTTTTATTAATATCTTGGACTCATTTGAAAAATTAATTAAGTAGAATGTCGTATGTAAGTTAAAATTATTCTTTGAGTCATAGGAATCACAGTACATGACTCGTTGAAGACTATTTAATGTACTTCTATATTTTCTTCAAGTTTTAATGGGGAAGAACCTTGAAATAATATTAACGACGAACCTTAAAATGCATATCATGATAAAATCCTGTTCAGGTGGCATCGAAAATCTAATTGTAACCACGCATTCTAAATCGTGTTTAGTGTTTAGTACAAGGCACACAATTGAAATGAACATTTTTAAATATGCAAAATATCTTCTAGGTACGTTTGAAAATCTCGCTGCTTCTTTCGCTTTGCTGTCAGTTGGACAGCATTTATGCTAAAACTGAAGCACGTCAACTGTGAAGGGAGCTGGAATGGGAGTAGATGGGTACCCAAACTGTTTNAGCATTTATGCTAAAACTGAAGCACGTCAACTGTGAAGGGAGCTGGAATGGGAGTAGATGGGTACCCAAACTGTTTCGTGCACCGAGATGGGTTGATACATTCTGACAATCTCTAATGAATTGTTATATTTATTTCTGATTACTTACATACATCTTCGTTTCTGGGTTATAGAATCTTCTCTATATATTATACAAGTAATGTAGATTTATATCGTGTGGAAAAAAAATTTATAATAAGAAAAAGTTTCTAATATAGGATTCCCCACCCCCCTCCTCCCAATGACCCTTTAAAACACACACACAACCCTTTACAGGGGAAGTTGGCCAAAAAGTATGTCCCCATTTAAGTTGCGGAGAGTGTTTCGCTATTTGTTGACCTAAATTGGTTTGTGATGGATTATCGGAGAACACGATTTTTTTCACTCATAACTTCAAACCTCGCAGTTTAGGACGTAACTGAACTGAAGTACAGCGAAAGAAAAAGAGCGGGTGCTTTAATTATTTCACGTCTTGGTAAGGAAATGCTTGTACGCCATGCGTGATCGGAGCTGGTCAGTCAACTCGTTTCCAAGATACCACATGACTCTACCAAGTTCGGAGGACTTGCATCCAATCTGAGTTCAGGTATCTTGCGGATATGAAAACTGCACGG
>NQII01000062.1:1451571-1485468 GCA_002778355.1 Clitarchus hookeri | reverse complement strand
TCTAAAATTTCTGAATATGGTAGCCAAAGTTTCTATACTCCTAATTAACTTTCCCAAATGAATCACATGTCATATCATCTCTATCATATACAAAAAAATGTTAATTAAGATTCAAGGATATTAAACAATGGGTACTCGGGTACTGGTATTCAACTCCGAATCTATTTTAAAATAGGTATTGTTTTTGTCAACACATTCTTATTCGTCCAAGATAAACGAACAAATATTAAAATGATTTTCTCTCCGACGAATAAAAATGTGTTAACAAAAAACATCAATACTTTAAAATTAATACACAATGCCACTACCCAAGTATCGATTGTTAAATATCCCTAATACTTAATTAATACGTAGATCGCATGACATGTGATTTATTTGGCAAAGTTAATTGGGAGCATAGAAACATGAGCTGCCGTATTCCAAAATGTTCAACATTTCGGTGCTATGATTTAAAAACTATGATCAATTGACTACAAATATTTTTTACATGTATGTGGTACTTACATAAATCTCTTTCAGATAATGAAATAAAAAATATTCGTTAAATATGAACTTCCCGTCTACAATCGACTTGGCTTCGCCTTAATGCGTTACGGTAAGTCGTGGACACACGTTGAATAATGAGGGTGGCTACAGCCGACGTAAGACGTAGCAGCGACGCTAAACATCAAACGCATCACTTCAAAGTTGGCCAACTTCCGAATCTTTGCGCTTAACGTTTAACGCCAACCTACCAGAGTTCAGGACGTCGCAGACAAGCGTAAACAAAAAAGATGCGCGTTCGGCAGTAGACATAACACTATCGTCCATTTATATATGTTTTAAGTTACATAATATCGATCTGAAATCCCGTTTTTTACAAAATATTATTTTTAAACAGCCAACACGAATTAAAATATCTGCCTGTAAAAACCTAACCTCCTTTTAAATACTACCTGTTACCGTCAATAATTGTATTTATATGTGCAGTTTTCTTATAGTAACGTTTATCGTTTAATATTTAACGCCATATTGATTGCAGGCGAGGCTATAGTGAATAAATCTGGGAAGATCGAGGAGTCGATATAGAACTGGTCGATTTCAGGGCGCGTCCGGTTACCTTTTCAGGATAAAGCTTGCGCAGTTTTTTTTTCTCACGTAAACCTTGCGCAGTTTTTTTTTCTCACGTAAACCTTATACGCCACAGTTCCGAAATCGCTCTTCACATGTCGCAATTTCAGTCAGGCAATTGGGCGTGAACGGTAATTAACATCGTCATTAATTTTTAAGTGCTAATAGAGATCGACGTTTGGCGGATATCGACGAATTGTTTAAGTTGCAAGAGGAACGGCGTTAACCTTCGCTTGCGAACGCAGAGATTTCCCTACTTTATAAAAAATAAATTTCTAAATATGTGATTAAATCATGATTTTGCATTTGAGATATTGTTATGCACACCGGTACAACACACATTTAAACTGCAATCACCAACGACAATGCCTGCCGTTAAAACACACAATATTGTTCATCGCGATATATAGCCGCACATTCCAGCAAAATTATAGCCTTACGGTAAGGAGTTGTTTAGTTCAGAGATTTGGACGGCTCTTAAAAACGAGGTCTTGATAGCCGATTATGTTTAAATGAGGTGATAATTGAGCAGCGCCGGAATGCAAGGACGGGGGAAATGGGAAATCCCCGAGAAAACCCGCTGACCAGCGGCATAGTTCCGCACGATTCCCACTTGCGAAAAACCGGGGACTGATCCGGCCGGGGACTGAACCCGGTTCGCCTTGGTGGGAGGTNTTGACGAATTGTTTAAGTTGCAAGAGGAACGGCGTTACCCTTCGCTTGCGAACGCAGAGATTTCCCTACTTTATAAAAAATAAATTTCTAAATATCTGATTAAATCATGATTTTGCATTTGAGATATTGTTATGCACACCGGTACAACACACATTTAAACTGCAATCACCAACGACAATGCCTGCCGTTAAAACACACAATATTGTTCTTCGCGATATATAGCCGCACATTCCAGCAAAATTATAGCCTTACGATAAGGAGTTGTTTAGTTCAGAGATTTGGACGGCTCTTAAAAACGAGGTCTTCTTAGCCGATTATGGTTAAATGAGGTGATAATTGAGCAGCGCCGGAATGCAAGGACGGGGGAAAAGGGAAATCCCCGAAAAAACCCGCTGACCAGCGGCATAGTCCCGCACGATTCCCACTTGCGAAAAACCGGGGACTGATCCGGCCGGGGACTGAACCCGGTTCGCCTTGGTGGGAGGTCGGGCAGTCTAACCGCTCAGCCACCGTGGCCCCCAACAATAATGAGGATCGTTACTGGCCAATCAGCGCTTTGAAACTAAATTGAGAGACGTAAGCGAGACAAATAGAAAAAATTCCACAGCACCCAGTAGCCAACCAGATACTACGCCTGTTTCCAGAGCATTGCGCAGCCAATCAACGAATGGAAACTCAAACATGAAAGAAAACATCGCTTTTGCGTAAGACTTCTCACGTATTCTGGAATTAAGACAATATGCATTCCTTAATGCCCAGAAAATCGTTGTGTTTTTCACTGAGAAAAAGGTTTTGTTGAATAAAACCTAGTTTACTAAGCGCATTCAAATTAATTGTTTGAATATGAAGACATGATATAATTTGTTGTTGGAAGCAATTTATTTCGTTGTTATTATTTGATTATCTCAAACAATAAGTTTTGGTTTATTAAACTAAAGATTTCTTTGACAAATCACAGAAAAAAAAATGGAAGCCTGACAGAGATCAGAACCCAGACCGTTAGCGCCCGAGCACAAGCCCATGTAACCTGAGCTNTGCTGGCCAATCAGCGCTTTGAAACTAAATTGAGAGACGTAAGCGAGACAAATAGAAAAAATTCCACAGCACCCAGTAGCCAATCAGATACTACGCCTGTTTCCAGAGCATTGCGCAGCCAATCAACGAATGGAAACTCAAACATGAAAGAAAACATCGCTTTTGCGTAAGACTTCTCACGTATTCTGGAATTAAGACAATATGCATTCGTTAATGCCCAGAAAATCGTTGTGTTTTTCACTGAGAAAAAGGTTTTGTTGAATAAAACCTAGTTTACTATGCGCATTCAAATTAATTGTTTGAATATGAAGACATGATATAATTTGTTGTTGGAAGCAATTTATTTCATTGTTATTATTTGATTATCTCAAACAATAAGTTTTGGTTTATTAAACTAAAGATTTCTTTGACAATAGATACATTCAGTTATTACAGAAAAAAAAAATGGAAGCCTGACAGAGATCAGAACCCAGACCGTTAGCGCCCGAGCACAAGCCCATGTAACCTGAGCNGAAAAAAAAATGGAAGCCTGACAGAGATCAGAACCCAGACCGTTAGCGCCCGAGCACAAGCCCATGTAACCTGAGCTGAAGTTTCGACTGATGAAAATATAATGTTTTTAAATGCAAACAATTCAAATACTGGACAAGCCAACGTACGTTAATAAATATTTAATGTTTACAGCTTTAATTTTTAGTTTCCTGTTGAAGTTGCTTTATTATTATTTTCAAACCATTATTAGGAACCAAAAAAAATTCACTTACAAGCACTGTCACTATCTAACTGTCAGAAAAATTACAAACAATTTCTTGGACTGTATCATCGAACGAAGGTAATAAAATGAAAGGCCAAGCCAACTTGTACAGTTGACTCAATGAAATAATTTGCTGACGGTCTGTTTTTTTTTTNGTAATAAAATGAAAGGCCAAGCCAACTTGTACAGTTGACTCAATGAAATAATTTGCTGACGGTCTGTTTTTTTTTTCCCCTCCGACACAGAGGTATTGTTTATTCAAGCGTGTATTTTTTTTTATATGAACAAAATCATCTTTGTTGCTTTTCAAGTTTTGTTTACTCAACAAAATCTTTTGATGAGGGTACCAAATATTTATATTTGGCCCTAACAAACAAGTATTTTNTTACTCAACAAAATCTTTTGATGAGGGTACCAAATATTTATATTTGGCCCTAACAAACAAGTATTTTATTGCTTTTTAAGTTTTGTTTACTCAACAAAATCTTTAAAGTGTTTTGGAGGAAAATAATATACGTTCCGTAGTATTTAAGTTGCAATTAATAAAAAATTTAAAAAATTAAATACAAAAAAAATTTGGATCAGGTTTTGAACACGCATAAAAATATCAGATGTCATAAACAGAGGACTACCAAGCACATTNCAAAAAAAATTTGGATCAGGTTTTGAACACGCATAAAAATATCAGATGTCATAAACAGAGGACTACCAAGCACATTTTACTCGCTTAGAAAAATGTCGATTAAATAATGTTTTCAATATTTCCTATAATTATTTTTATTTTTAAATAATTGTCGCCTGTTGTAAGTTTTCGTGCTAGTTTTTTTTTTAATTTCGAAGTACCAGTTTTTTTATAATTTTACATCACAATACAAAGAATAATGCCTCTGCAGATTAGTCAGAACAAATTGTGAAATATTTCCTATTTCATAAGAACATTTATTTTTAATTTTCCGTTAGTACCCAATTTAGAACCATACACAGTAATTTACAAATAATTTTTAACATCGCATTTGCTCTTCAGCGAATCCATTTTAGTTAAAATATTGTTCCTAAATGCCGATAGCTGGAAACGTGCTTTGAATATTTAGCCTCGCACACAGGGCTCAGAAAAACATCGGACTCTCAAACACCTCACAAAATTCGTTTGTGAATTCAAGATCGGTTTACGAGACATTTAAGAGGCAGCCCCTTCTTGCGCGGGAGAAGTTTGCGGCAAAGCAAACGAAATGTTTAAGAATGCCAGCCGCAGTTCCCACTTTTCACATATGAGAAACAAAGTAGACGTTGCCATTGACCGGTTTTTCCCCCCACTTCCCCGCCATTATCATCCTTCGGTGATACATTTCCATTTCACGACACCCACAAGGAATCACAATCACCCGATCTCTGGATATCGCCGTACTACCATTCTCGGTTTATTTCCATCATAACAAATCTTCGTGCTAGATACTAAATCTCGTAGCTCCGAAAAATTGTATTAAAAACCTCTCAACTCAATGGCGATTAAATGTGGAAAGAATATATACATATGAATAGTAATTAGTAAAACTAATTCAGCATCTTAAATAATAGAGTACTCTCGTTTTAATATGTTCAAAAATTACCGTGAGTAAAAGAAAAAAAAATTGTTCCTTCCTGTGTGAAATGTAATATTGTGGAGTTCTGATGTATGACAAGTAGAATGAAGAAACACGGAGAAACATTACTTGTGTTTGTCTTATTCTAATATAATATCCTTCTAAATAACGACCAAAAAGTACGGATAGCTGTTTCAAAAAACTAAACGAACCGAAAAAAAATATTATTTGATTCAGCTATGTGTTTTGCTGCGTGTTCAAATCTTTCGTATTTGTCCTCCACGTCGCATGTCGTTTCAGCAGTATTTTTAACAAAAATAACTAGGCATTTGTTTTTTGCGATTTAATAAAGCAGATTTTGGTGGGAAAAAAAGTAATCGAAATCTTTTTGTAATATTGTCAGAATAATTAATTTATTTCCCCCACTTGTTAACAATAATATGCCTTAACTCGTTTTTTTTTTTGGGTGTACAAGGAAACTAGTCCTACGGCACTATTTTTATTAAAAGTTTTGTGATATTATCNAGAGTACTCTCGTTTTAATATGTTCAAAAATTACCGTGAGTAAAAGAAAAAAAAATTGTTCCTTCCTGTGTGAAATTTAATATTTTGGAGTTCTGATGTATGACAAGTAGAATGAAGAAACACGGAGAAACATTACATGTGTTTGTCTTATTCTAATATAATATCCTTCTAAATAACGACCAAAAAGTACGGATAGCTGTTTCAAAAAACTAAACGAACCGAAAAAAAATATAATTTGATTCAGCTATGTGTTTTGCTGCGTGTTCAAATCTTTCGTATTTGTCCTCCACAACAGCCTGTCGTTTCAGCAGTATTTTTAACAAAAATAACTAGGCATTTCTTTTTGCGATTTAATAAAGCAGATTTTGGTGGGAAAAAAAGTAATCGAAATCTTTTTGTAATGTTGTCAGAATAATTAATTTATTTCCCCCACTTGTTAACAATAATATGCCTTAACTCGTTTTTTTTTTTTGGGGTGTACAAGGAAACTAGTCCTACGGCACTATTTTTATTAAAAGTTTTATGATATTATCTGATGAAACTGTTATTTGGGTCGTGAGGCTAAGATAGCGCCATTTTCCCAGAATCAGGGCGGTCCATGTGCCAAGCTTAGGCGAATATTGTCGTGAAGGGGGGTAGGGGGCATTCAGATATCCTTGGGGATATCTTGAAGTAATGTTTACCTCTTCCATTAATTACAAACTCGTGCCCTCTGGGCGGGGATGTAATATTGCCACCCCCCTTCCCTTCCATAACTGCGAACTCCCCGAGTCGGACGATCTTTGTTTAACGAATTCATCATCGTTATCTTCCTCGACGCCGCCATCGCAAGTTCTGGCTGGGCGCTGGTCTTTGGGAAGTCGAAGTGCTTCCCCGCCAACCCTCAAGTAGTTCAAATTGAACGCCTTCTCGGATACGGACAGACGCTGGCATTTTTGTTTTGTATATGTGTAAGGGATACTTTGGAAACTGGTTGCCGGATATATTTTTGTAACAATACAAATAAAATACAGCAAATTTCGCAACACCGTACAATGGAATGTGTAACACTAAATGCCGTTCACGATAAAGTGAGCGCTTTTAAAATCAACCATAGAAAAAGTTACTGCTCCTACTCCTACGCCCAAAAAAATTTGTCACGTTGGAAGAAAAGTAGTTCCACATCTTAAAGTTGAATAAAATGTGTTAGGTAACCATTTGTGATAACTTAAATTATTTATTTCAACTTTCTGTTTTTTTTTTTTTTTTGTAATGCATCGAAGTGTAAAAATGAGCAGATTTGTAAAATATTTACTTTTCCAATAATTTTACGTTTTCGTTTCACCGACGCATGAATAAAGTGAAGAGGCCCATTGCAATGTTAATTTTACATAAGGCGGAAGAATATATAACGTGCATGCAAGTAGATCTCAAGCAAAGCTCAAAAGTGCTCAGTTTAACCTGGACACCATTGTTGAATTTTAACATGCAAGTGTTGTAGTCTTCAAGTTCATTAAAAACACGGAGCTACAAACACAATTGTTATGTTTTATAAATAACGAAATGTGTTGTAAATATAATATATTTCAACTGTAGAGTTACAAGAAAACGTTTGGCAACCAGTTTACAAGGAAATGTTATAACATTTTAAGAATTATTTTGCTTTGTACGTCGCGGTTTTTATTACAGGCCAAGAACTACTTCACAAATAACAAAAAAACCTTCAGAAGTAAAACTTTGTTGTCAGAGATCAACAGGGGAAATTTTTTTTGTGATTGTGATTGTGATATGGAAAATGTTTGTGTTTTTTCGGTTGTAACACTGCTTTTAGTCTGCAGTCCATATCAGTGTGCGTGAACAGTATCGCGTAAAGTTATTCTCAAACGTCTCGAACGCCGACTTAACTCACTGCCAAGACACCGTAAGGAAAACAAACAAAATATTTGTTTGTATAGGGTCAAAAATATTTAGTCACACAAACAAAATATTTTGTAGGGTAAACAAATCTTGAAAAGCAACAAAATTAGTTTTTGTTTGTATAACATAATACACTCTTGAACTAACAAAACCTCTGTGCTGGGTCAGAAGAAATTAGACTGTCAACAAAATGTGTGGTTGAAACAACTATGTATTAATATTTTTTTGGGCACTCGCTTGATTGACTTCGTTCGAAAACACAGCTCGCGTGCTTATTTGTGTGTTTGTGAAAACTGAGGTAGTAAGAGTGTTTGTTAGTGCACTCATTGATGCTTAATAATGGTATTTACATCCCAATAAAACAAGTTCAAGAGAAAACTAAAAAGTAAAACTATAAAACTTGAAATTTTTATTTGCGCACGTTGTTTGGTATTCGGAATGTATGCATTGAAAAACACTCCTGCTTCGTCAGTAGTCACTTTAACTGAAAACGTTTGAGCGTAGCGCTCAGGGAACAAATGATCTGGGTTCGAATCCCGATTGGGCTTCCAATTTTTTTTTGTATTAACCTAAACAGTTTAATTTGCGTAAAGCCGAAGAAATACTTCGTTGCAGCAACCAAATATTTGTTTGAGACAACCAAATAATAAGAAGAAAATTATTTGGTCTCAACAACAAAATATTTATCGCCCCTAAGCAAACAATTAGTTTGGCTTTTGTTGCCCCAATCAAACTTTGTTTGATTCAACAAAACCATTTCCTCAGTGCATAACTGTCACCATCGCATGGTCAGTAAAGTATGTATTTGTTCACATTTAGGTTTTTCAACATACGCATGCTGTTATATAAATAAATGAATTTTGAATAACCTGAATAGATTCAAGTTGCAATAAAACTCTGCCAAGGGAAGTTCCCCAACATTTCAGATCACTTACCTACACAGTGTCCTGCCCTGCTCCTAATTCGAACTGTGCCATTTCGATAGTGCTATTAGTAAAATAGTAGTAAATTTTTGCAACACATAAATATATACTGCGCAGTTGGCATGCGCACTCTAAAATTTATCCATTCTAATATAACATCCTATATTTATTTTCCTGACCGTTTGCATGAAATATGTGTTTCTGTTATCAGTCTCTAACGTACGGTTCACGAGCAGTCAACTCTCAAATATCACCCCCTTCGCTTTCACATTATAAAACCAGTTTTTTTTTTTTTTTTCTTTTAGTTGCTACTTGTAACGTGGAGAACGCTTAACACTTGGCATTACATGCATCACTCACCACTTTCTTCTCTCCCTTTCATAAACGCCTAATGAACGATGCCCGCCATTTTGCAAAATACTGATTACTTGATGCCTTTTCACTCAAATATATAAACCTTTGAATAATTGTCACGGCGAAAGGTGATTCAGTCTAATATGCGCAAAAGGTATTTGAATATCACAAAGCATTAATAATTTAAATACTTCGTTTGGCCTTACAAAAATTAAAAAATATCTTGGGACTACTTGTACTCGCAAGCATACGGCCAGCCGACTAACTAAACAATGGTTTTGGCTTTGTCACTGGTAGTGTTTGTCTCTGCTAATAACTTGGAATGGATAGAGGATATAGCTAAGTGTATTCACAATCTATTCAGACATTTGAATCAAACCTTTGAAAAATTGCTCCGCGTTTTATACTCGTGTTAACATAATAACAATACCTTATTTTTATATTAAATGAAATTATAATTATATGTTATCAATAAAATTTATTGTTTCATTTCTAATTTATGTAAATAATAAGGTGTGTTGGCAATTCCTAGTAAGAAATAGTTCTTACGCAAAATATTATTACACTGAGTGCGCACGAATTCGGCGCGCTGTCCCTTTGTTGTAGTTTTCTAGACACGGTTAAGCTTTCTTTGCATGAGGCGGAGGGATATCCTGGAAGTAGAACTTCAGCAGGGCTTTAGAAAAGTTGGAAGTAACCGTGAATGGCCTATATCTAGAGACCAACAAATTCGCGTTTTTATTCAGTAGCATGCTGTATATGACTGCCCCGTGTCTTTGTGAGTGCGCGTCAGGATATAATTGGCCAGTGACAACTATACGGCGACACTTATCTTTGTGACTGCTTCACTGGCTATAGGTTGTTCAGCAAATCAGCGTTTGCTATTGGCTGAAAGCGTCCTTGCGACAAGTCACAAAGGTTGCCGGCCAATGACAGAATACGCGCGAGGACACGACCTCTTGGAGTTCAGACAGCAGCCACGAAATAACGGGAATTTTGCAGGTCCCTAGCTGTACCTAGGGGCAGTGATATTTCGCGAAAAGATTTCGAGACAAGATACAGTCCAAAGCACTTTAGGGTCGTCCAGCTACTTTGATTGGGTCAAAAATGTTCTGGCCCGTGTTATACGTTTGCGCACGAATCACGAAGGTTCATTGTCGGAGTTACTTAGTCCTGAGTGGCTTGGTCAAAGACGGGCACGGCACCAGCAGCCAATGGTGGTATAACAACAGCTCAGGTGTGTATATAGTATTTAAGTCTACTGTGTGCTCAGATGTTTACGCGGAAAGTCACTGGCCCTAGCTATGTACCCTCATAATCCCTCTAAGTACTGTCCCGTGGTGGTCAAAACCTCGCTGCTCGTCCGGAAACCCCGGACTGAGTGAATCCGGGCCCCTCCCGCGCCGACAGATCTGGGCCTGCATTTCTCCCAGAGGTGAGGAATCCAACAAAAGGGCGTAACTAATGCCGGCGGGGCTACCGTGCGCCACTCCCGACTCTCCATTGTTGCCAACCTGCATCTCGGCCGGCCCAACCACAGCGGGTTAATTATCCTTTAAGTGCGGAGTCATAGAAGCACCATTACTGCCCCGGGGCCGGCCCGCTTTTTAGTTATATCTCACCATCCCTCTGCAGTCATCTCTGAAGCCACCCCACCCCCTTCCCAGCACCTTGTGAAGATATTATTTTTATTTTAGTTTCCCCAGCCCTTAGCCCAGGTACGTTTCATTCCAGCGCCTCTACAAGTCTTCATTTAAACAAAAAAAAAAAAAAAATTACATGATCGTAACTTCACGTTTAATTGAACTCCCGTGCCCTCCTTACCAAAGGAAATTCTGTTTCCGACTGAATTGGATACTTCAAAAAATGTTCGCTCTGACTTTTTTCTTAAGCCTGCGTAACTGGAAGAATGTGCAAAAACCATACCAAGGCAGTAATTTTACTGTAGGACAACTCGTAAACGTTAATTGAGAGATTTAAGAGTTTTCTTCAATTTCCAAAACCGATTCCTGCATAAATAAATAAATAAATCCAACCGGTGAAAACTTAGTGTCTGAAGGCAGAAAAAGCATACAGATGTAACAGTTCCGTAATTTACCGGTGAGTTTTGTATATTTACCGTGAATTAGATTTGAACTGTGTCACTAATGAGGAAATGTAAAAATTATTGAATTTTCAATGCTTCTAATGTCACTCATTACGATAATTATTTGAGAGTACCTATCAGAAAGGTGAACCATGACGAAAACTTGAATGTTTTGAAATTGTTTTTCTTAAAGCATGTCAAATTTTTGCAGCAGTTTTCGTAGCGTAGTTGTGAAAACAGAGGCCACAAAGCTATGGGCACCTGAGTAGAATAGTTGTAACAAAAGAGGCTGGAGAAATTATTTGTCCAGGTTCGAATTCCTGGAGAGTGGCAACTTTAATGCGTGGGTTGATAATATGCATCAACTTTATTTGTAAACCACCTTATAGCCACAATTTTTGGCTTCAGGTTTAAGCAAGAACAAAATTGAAATACTTCAAAGAAACATAATATAATCTTAAGCATTTTAGTTTTTAATCTTTGTGTCCCAGAGTCTATGGAGCTTATAGCATTTTGACTAAAATAATACCACTCACATACCTGATTTTTTTTCTGTTATTGGTCATTTACAGTTATTGGCAGTCGGGCTGTGGCTGTCTTTTACACACCAAAGTGCACACTCAAAATAGTCATAAAATATACCAAGGACACTGTAAAAAATTGTTCTTCCTGTCAAAATTACGTGCGCTTTAAGTATCGGCAAACGAGTACGCAGTTGATATTAAACAGCAACATTATCTAAAAATGAAACAGTCAAAATAACTCCAAACATGTTAAACTATTATAAATAAGCGGTAACCTGGTCATTAACGTGGTAACTGAATTTCACTGTTTTAACGGAGATTCACGCGGAATTATAGTGAGCCACACTATTATAATTGCTCTATGATATAGGTTCAAGTGCATTTCAGATAATTTCCAGTTTACTTACTTATACACGTAATCAGGTTTAGAATTTGAAGTGCAAAATTTGTTACGTCAAGAAAATGCCTATTATTAAAGGATCCCCTTTTCTGGCGGAAAATGTATTGATTTCGATTGTACTACTGAAACATGTATTCATACTTCGTAAAACTTATTTGAAAAAATATTTTTTAAACTCAGAAATTTTGTGACGTGATGTAATAAATGCACATGCACATTGAAACTTTATTTTTCCGCCATTATCAACAGAAACCGTGTACTGAATGCTGCCTTTTTTAAAGCCATTGACGAGACATTAATGGCAGAATGACAATGTCATGGAAGCGTTGACGAAACGATTAAAACTTTAATTCGGTGGTGCACGGTTCTAAATACTTCCTGAGCATCTTGTCAGCGACTGCTGTGGATATCTACGGAGGAGTGAAAAAAATTCCAAAATAAATGAACACCAATTCAATTTTGTTCCAAGTATTCTGATCACACCTTCTTGGGGTCGAACATCCACCATGAAATCTTTTCTTCTAATCATTCCCTCCATAGACCGTACCTTTTCCAGGTACACACAAAGAAAAAAAAAGAGGATACACTGCCCTATTGTTCCATTCTTGCGTTAGAAAACTTCCCCCGCTTCCAGATTCCCTTTCTGGAATCTTAGTCCCTAGCATTTACTTCCCATTCTTCTGCGATTGGTCGCTGTAACACCAGTGGCCACAATAAACCAATCAAACGGCCGGCAGTGTCCCAACAATGCAGATGGCGCCATTTTTCGAACGAGCGGCTTGATGCGTTTTCTTCCCCTCGGGCCAGGGTTGTCCAAATATCAGCAAAGCATGCCACTTCACAAATCGATGAGCTCTCAAGGAGAACTGCAAAGTGTGGAAGGCCTTCCTTCATTTATGCGCAGGTTTTCTTTAGTTATCTTAAATTATGGCTAATGGGTAGTTAGCTAATGGGCGTTGCTTAAATTATTTTCTTTCTACTGTTGTATCTTTTTTTTAGTAAAGGACAAATTTATTTCCAGGCGATCAGCAATAAACGGAGGTCTTCTTTATCGTAATTAAATCTCCTGTATAGTGACACATTTTAAAAGAAGTATGCCAATATTCAAAACTAAAAATTGATATTTTTCTATAAAAAAATTTTTTTGTTTTGAAGTCAGCAGATATATTTTAAATCTCAGATATTTTCCTAATATACTAAAAATTCATATGCTCACGCGGCCAATTAGAGGATGGGTGGGAAAGCCCACTCAAAAGAAACTGCCAAACCACTTCGCCTCTATGTTATCACGTATTCTGTGACCTTACACTGAGGTCGAGAACAACGCGTAGTGGTTTTACAAACTGACATGAAAACGTTTGTTATTTCGTACAGTGGCCGGT
The DNA here is from genome assembly GCA_002778355.1 of Clitarchus hookeri. Lineage (NCBI taxonomy): Eukaryota > Metazoa > Arthropoda > Insecta > Phasmatodea > Phasmatidae > Clitarchus > Clitarchus hookeri. The sequence goes on along the minus strand of NQII01000062.1, from coordinate 1,472,224 downwards.
AGATATCTGGACTGTGTCTCAAGGTCAGTTTACAATGGTAAACGTGTAGGCTGTTCATTGTAAACTGAGCACTTTTGAAAGCCCTGCTTAAGATCTACTTGTATGCACATTGTTAGAGACCTGAAATATTCGCTGTTTCATTTCGGAACACGCTAGAATTCAAAACCTCGTACGTTTATATCGCTTATTCTATTGGCCCATCCGTTAGTTTACACCTCCTGGACAACTCTGAGCCAATGATGAACACACAATAAAATACAGACCGAATCACTGTCTTCCGCTAATACAACAAGCAACCAATGAACAGTGACATTTTCATGATTTTACATACGACAATGGAGTATAGCCTACAGGTCATTGAACTCGCGAATTTTTCATGTCTCTACACGTTGTGTATTCTTCCACCATATGTAAAATTAGCATTGCCATGGGCATCATCACTTTATTTATGCGTCGGTAAGTGCTACTGCAGAATTGCTATATAAGTAAATATCTCACAAATTTGCTCATTCTTCCACACATATGCATTAAAAATAAGAATTAAATGTAAATAATTTTAGTATTCACACATGTTTACCTAGCACTTATAATTCAAAGTTACGAAATGGAAGAACTCAACACGCCATCGATACCAAATTAACTGGGCACATGTCAGTGAGCCCATTAAAATACATGCAGGTAGGGGCAGTAACAGTTTTCAAAGATTGATTTCAAAAGGTCTCAGTTAATTATGAACAACCTATATTAAAATTAAAGACAGTATTTGGACGAAATTATTGTCATCACGAACGTGTCGTGTAGGAAGATACTCGACCTATAGACATGTAGGATATGGCAATATTTTATTTCGTGGCGTGTACGCATGGGCTTCAGCAAATAAAATAATTGAAGAAGAAAAGAATTATAAAAATAACAAAATTATGTTTAATAGAATATTATATTTCTGAAGGAAAGCTTAGGTTTATATTTTATTTTTACTGGTTACAAAATGCATATAAATTGAAAGTAATAATGAATTGTTTTATACGCTATTCACGGTAAAGTGAGCACTTTCGAAAGCCCTCTCTTTTGGAATAATAGTGAACAAAATATATAACTTATTTTAGCCTCAGACATGCGGTGGAATAGAAATACTGCGTTTATTATTTACATTGCAAAATTTATTTAAAATGGTGTTTAAAGGATAAAAAATGGCTGAAAGGAAAAAGTTTTATTTTATATTTTTGACAAACCCTGTGCAGAAAGTACTGACAGAATAAGGATGCAAAAAATTTCATGTGGTTTGCCAACTGGTTGAACATAAGACGAGACTATTCGCTTTCAACTAAACGTATTTTTAAACGTTCCAGGCAGATGTCTCTCGTGCGTAAACGAAATTGATCGCAATCCGACATTCAGAGAGGAGGAGAAGGGTGAACACCGCAAAAGGTGAAGAGTGAAAAGGTTTGGGCGGCTCTTGACATCGAGGTCTCGAGAGTTAATGAGGGTGAAGCGAGGTGAGTGCGGTGGAGCGCCGGAATGCAAGGGCGGGGGGAAACGGGAGATCCCCGAGGAAACCCACAAACTGGCGGTATCGTCCGGCACGACTCCCACGCGCTAAAATCTGGGAGCGACCCCGCCGGGAATAGAACCAGGATCGTCTTGGTGAGAACTGGGCGCTCTAGCTACTGTGCCACTGCGGCCCCGTGTAAAGGAGAAAGATTCCAGCGAAGCACTAGTCATGCTATCAACTGTTCAACAAACATCAGGGGGTGCATGCAGCCTTACTGCTATTATTTCACATAATGCATTTAGCCAATAATATTGAAGGAGAAAAAATTAGAAAGTAATTTATTTTATTTCTTTAAACATGTTGTAAGAATAGAAAGCTTACGTTTTTATTTTTCTTGTTATAAATTTCAAAAGTATGTTTCATTTACGCTTTTTACTTAATAAATCACTACTTCGCCAAAATCGAGCTAATTTTTTGATCGTGTTTAACAGGTTGAACGTAAACACGAGTACATTCACTACAAAGGAAGTATTTTACGTATACGTTCTACGCAGAACACGGACCTGATTGTGAATGGAGCATTGCTGGTCGTTTCCGGAGGCCTGCGTCTTTCCCGAACATCTAAACGTGCGTTGGACACCCCTTCTCCTTAAGGCTGCGGCAGATTAAATGCATTCCTCGGACTGGTATCCTTGGCAAGGTGACAAAGCGATCGGATTGTCCTCGGCTAATGTACAGGCGAAGCTATCTGAAAGTTAGTAGTAGAAGGGGCAGAGGGAGTGCATTTGTTTCACTCTTAAAATCCTTTGACTTCTCGCAGCCTCAACTCGGATGCATTCCCCCCTACCCTTTTTAGAATACACAGAGCTTTTATTGAAATATGATCGTCCTAAGCCGGCCAACTTTTGAGCATACATTATAGAGGATTCCTTTCAAAGTGGAGGTTTAATTACGAGCGACAAAGGCATCGCATCGAATGAGCTGATCGGGCAAATATTTGAAATTATTAGAACGTATTCTACAGTGAGGAAACTACTTCGCATAGTTGATGTGGAACGTAACGAAAATTCTCTTAACGCGTGGCGAAAATTTTCCAGTCTCATGATTCCTTACATTGTTCAAAGAAATAAAGCATCTTTAAAAGAACTAAAAACAGGATAAGGCTAATAGTTAATAAACGGTTTCATGTTTGTGGTACCGAAATTAAAGCAAGTAATTTTACAGCGTGACAAATTACCGAAACTATTACATTGCACTTTGTAAACTGAAATTATACATTGAATAACAAAGCAATGATTTCGCCTTAAATATTTATCATTTCCCATTCCTTAAAATAAGAACGAAATATATGACCTAACAGTTTTAACATTGCGGTAGAACACTGAGATTACTTCAGTATTTTCTTAATTGTTTCACTTCATAAGTAATTAACATTTACATAATGATCTTATGTTTTCTAGCAACTTGAATACTTTACTAATATGAATTTTTTAATACCGACGTGGATGTACTTTATATTTTAATATTTTAGTTCCACATTCACGGAATAATAGTCCCATTTACCTATTACAGTGCGTTACGCCTTATTTTTGTTAATCAATGAGACACTAGAAAACTGAGCACCTGCAGAAAAACTGTTAAAAATATTTTATTACAAAATTTTTTTTTAAGACACTTGTGTTGGAAGCCTACATCATCATTAGAGGTAGCAGAAAAATTTCGCAACAAAATTTCAAGACAAGTTGTACTTCAAAACACTGTAGGGTCGTTCGGCTATATTGATTGGCTGAATTACTTTTTTGACACGTTTAAACTGTCCGCACACGAATCACGTAGGAGCCGTGCCGATTTTGCCGAAATCTGAGTGGCCCAGTCAAATATGAAAACGCCTTCTCAAGCAGACAGCAACCAAAATAAAAGACAACCTGCTGTTGGATGCATATAGTATTGAAGTCTACCGTGTACTCGTATGTTTTTTGGGCGAAAAATCATTAGCTCTATTCATTATTAGAGGAAGGAAAATTCACCGTTTAAAACGACCTGTAGACTAGTCGCAACGGTCCTATGCGTTTTCGAACCTCAGCTTTCTGCTCATTGGCTGCAGCTATGGTGTGTAGCCAATCTTACCTCAGGCCAGGTGGCACGTGATTCGGCGCTTTTTTCCTTGCCGGTATTTTATTGGGTCAGAAAAAAACACGTGGTGCGTCTAGTAAAAGATGACCCAATAACAGAAAAACAAACAAAAAAAAACATAAACGTATATGTAAGGCCAGTGACTTTTCGCGTAAAAATCGGAGCACGCAGTAGACTTCAATGCTATATACACACCTCAGCTGTCGATATACCTCCATTGGCTGCTGGTGCCGTGTCCGTCTTTGACCAAGTCACTCAGGACTAAGTAACTCCGAAACTGAACCTTCGTGATTCGTGCGCAAACGGTTAACACGGGCCAGAACATTTTTTAGCCAATCAAAAGAGCTGGACGACCCTACAGTGCTTTGTACTGTATCTTGTCTCGAAATCTTTTCGCGAAATATCACTTTCCCTTCGTATATGTAACTGAAGTATAGATTGCACTAAAGTGAATTCACAAAATTTTCCAGTCTCTATTCATCATCTACGGCGGAATCTCGTGCGGCTTCTTAAATGAGGAAACAATTATTGGATAAAAATTGCTTTGGTCGCATATTCCGTAAAGTAGCATCAAACGTGCGACAGTAGTTTCGACTCGGCAAGGGGGTGCAATAGCCGTCTTGGACCGGGGTTGTGGTTGGGATGGAAGCTGCGAGTTTTACCTCTCTCCGCACCTCCTGGCAAGGGTTGAATCTCCCCGGAAATATAAACCGACGGTGTCATAACCCCCGAAGACGCTGGGGAAATTACCTCGACTGTCTTCATAAAGCGCTCGGGAACATTGCAGCAGCTCGTCTGGCATGCATGAAGGTGGCGGCGCCGCGGAAAAGGGTTTTTAGTGAGGAGGGGGTTAGGAGGGGGATGAAGAAGGGGTTGTTGGTTGGTTGGTTGTTATGAGGATGCTCTCAGCTCGCCTGTTATATCCACCCAGGAGTGATGCGGGTCTGGGGGTATCCGGGGAACATGGGATAGGTATTCGCGAGATATCCGGGAAATACAGCGATTGTGGGGGGATGAGGTAGGAAGTGTGTTCGCGATGAGATATTCCGCGCAAGTGATGACACCACTGCAACGAACAACGAAAATTTCCACACGGCTGCTCAGAGTCCGGCGGCTAACATAATAAGAAACTTAAGGGAGCTGTAGTAAGAAGTAGGCAGTCAGTGGCTATAATTAGGGCGAACTGTTTTTCGCAAAAATATTCCAGGATTACTTGCACTCCGAAACACTAGAGCCCACACCCACTTTGGTAATTGGATGATTATAGCTGTCCCGCACTGCAAGTGTCTGCCCACGAATCACAGACACTCAGTGTTGGAGTTGCCTAATGCTGATTGGCTCAGTTAGGTAAGAAAGGAACTGTCTCCTGACAATTACACATAGCCAGTAACCAAAGGAAAACTTCACGCATGCCATAGAACTTTGGAGTCTAGCCTTCACGTAAGTCTTTTCACGAAAAACAAGTAGCGCTAGCTACACTACTTACAACAGTATAAATATGTTGGGAATCTCAAGTTTAGCCAATCACCGAAACGCATACATTTAAAAACACGTATTTTAAGATTTTAAATTAAAATTATGCACTACACTATAATTTATACTGACATGCTTCTAATAAAACAACCGCCGAAAATAAAAAAAAGGTATAAATAAACAACAGCTTCCATTTTGATAGAATCAAGCACACAGTAGAGATCTGTTTATATTGGTCGAACTGAAGCAGTAACATCGTTATTGTGACAGTTGAATTTTGAGATCATACTACTATCTGTTTACTTCCTAAGTTTTCTATTGTGTACCCCCCCCCCCAAACCCCCTTTCTAGTGGCGTTATAACTTCTGCATTTCCTTTCAGAAAATCACCATAGATTTCCGGGATTCAACAAAACGTTATTTTTCGCGAAATTAATCAATTGGGGACAGATTAAGAAATTTCAGATCTGAAATGGACAAGAACAAATATTGTGAGAGTTAGCTTGGAGCATTGAGTCACATAACTTTACCGTAGCACCAATCGTCTGGGATATATTTAAAACCTATTGTTACGCGCTCGCAGCTTCGCATCGCGCGCGAGCGGCCTATCATAATGGACGCCGCCACAGACGCCGATAAACTTATCGCAGCTCGCGCCACGCCGACCCTAAGAATCTCACATTTCTCAATTTGTCACGCAGGAACGTCGTCATTGCCATTTCTTTTCCCAAAACAACTTGGATTGCCGAGAACGTTCTAGACGGCACCTACCTCAAGTATAAAAACGGCTTGCGGGCCTCTGAGGGTGTAGTTATGAAGAGCCGAGAGTTTGGCGTTTCGTGTGACAGTTGGGCGATTCCGGAGCGGCGAGGGACGACTGCAGCGATCTTCGAGAGTGCGTCGGCGATCTTGTGTGCAGTGAAGAGCGAGACTGATCTGCGGGACTGTGGACTGGATGCGCGAGTGAAAAGACATTCGGGACGATGGAAGTAGACAGTTTTAATTATACGTGTAGAAATAATTGGAGCAGTTTAAGGGACATTAGCAAGAGTAAAGACTGTGGTAGAGACTAATAGAAATGGAGATAGAAATTAAATATTGCTCTCAATAAGAATAATAAGAGTTAATAGGACGCTCAGACTGGTAAATAACAGATGTTTGACTGTTTGTAGCATTGAGAATAAATATAATCATTGAATTTATTAATTTTATTTTTATTAAGACCTTCATCCCTCGGGAACTCGGGCACGCTCCTCAGGTGCCCATGCAACACTATCGTCAGTTTTCCACGAAATTTTTCTATTCCGTTCGTTAGCGAAACGAAGTACATTACGGTTTGTCAATCTTACGTCACGAACATTTCAATAAGGATTATCTTACACTCCGTTTGCTCTAATAATTTTCTCCAGAGTCAAGGCGTCTTCGTAAAAGTTTACTGCAGGATTATCACTCGGCCATAAACAAGAGAATGCAATCGAACCAGCTTAATTTCGTGCCAATATTACGCGAGCTCTCTCTCCTGTAATCCCCCGAGTTCTTGTAAGGTATCTGGCGGGGCAAAAACACTCATCTCGCACACGTGCATACACACACGCGCGCAAGCTAACAATTATCAAATTAGTAACTTGGTCCTGGAGGCAAGGAAGTTGGTTTTTGCGGCAAGGGGTGTGGAAAGGGGTAGTCCAGAGGTTTAACGCTAAGCCGTATAATTCCAATATAAAATCCAGACAGCGGCCAGCCACTACCTACCCCCTCGCCCCCTTGCCACGTCCCTGGGATCCCACCGCTGCTTTCCCTCGATAGCTTAATATGGTTTTTAAACCCCCTCTGGAGAATTGAGAGAGGCGAGCGGGTGCATGGGCCGAACCACGGTATTTGCTGCAGTCCGCGTAAGGCGTATCGGTGATGGGGGGAGGGGGGCAGGAGGGTTTGAAAGTAATAAGGCCGAAGTAATTTACAGGGTCCGGTGATGATATCAGGAGAAAGACTTATATCGGGATTTTTTTTTTNAAGTAATAAGGCCGAAGTAATTTACAGGGTCCGGTGATGATATCAGGAGAAAGACTTATATCGGGATTTTTTTTTTTCATACCAATTTCGTTACGGCCGCATTCAGGGGAAACTTTGGTTGGTAAAAAAAAAGTTTTGGGAGACAATGGAAAAAGAGGGAGAAAGGATCGGGTGGATGAAAAAAAAAAATCAGTTAATAGAACTTCCCTTGTGTCAAGAGAATCGGCAGCTACCGGGAAGTACAAAGGCTATAACGCAGGTGACCTCAATGGGTGGTTCCTACCTCCGCATTTTGTTTCTACCTATATCGCTTTGAGGTATTTGGCCACGGCATTCTCGAAGACAAAAATTAAAAATTATCTGACGAAACTTCTCCAAAATTTTCTTTACTGTTGGGGTAAAATTGTAACCGACAGGCTAAAATTTATTAAGTGTATAATCTTCCACGCCACAATAGTTATTAATAAATCACGGTATTAAACAATCGTTGCCATTTACTGCAGGCATTTATCGTAAACACTGAATAAATACTGTACGCAAAACGATGTTAGCGGATAATTGTCAACAGCTTACAGCACATTAAAAAGAAATTATCAATTAATAAAATCTCAAGCGAGTTTCGTCTTTATTTTTAAGACCATTACATTAAACTCTGGCATAACAGTGGTATATTTATTTTCATATTTTTAAGGTGTTTGGCNTTTATTTTTAAGACCATTACATTAAACTCTGGCATAACAGTGGTATATTTATTTTCATATTTTTAAGGTGTTTGGCAATCTTATTTTTTACTCGTGTAGGAAAAAACGCAATGGGTAGAATCATGTAAAATAAGCATGAACTCTAAAAGTTCTCATCAGTTTTCAAGAAATATCTCCCTTGTGAAAACCTATTTCTGCATTACGTATATACGCAGAGCTACTTGTGTNTTCATCAGTTTTCAAGAAATATCTCCCTTGTGAAAACCTATTTCTGCATTACGTATATACGCAGAGCTACTTGTGTTTCGCAGGTAAACCGTTAAAAAATTAATAGTCAGTATTGATAATTTAGGTTACATTTATGGTCTCTTAATGCATGCCACATGACGATACGTATAAGGGTGGCAATAAAGATAGATACTCAAAATTGTATAATTCCAGTAATTGCAAAAGAAAGCACAAATAAAAGATGTATCAAAATATATTAAGTTGTTCACTATTAGAAGAAAAAAATTTTCTTAGGAGAAAAACTCGAGTTGTGTGCATTCCCTTGACAAATAAAACGGCGATGTAGGTGATTTGGTAGAACATGCCGCTTTCCAAAAATTTGGTTAATTTCCTAACGCACGTAGATAATTATATACATAACAGAAAATATAATTTCGTTTCCTTTTGTTGATGACTGATTTTATATATGCATATTATATACCAAACATGACACCAAATATTTATGCTTCATAAAATTCTAGAAGAACTCTGGATGAAAACTTATTTTTTAGTTGCTAAAAGGTTTTAGAAATATTACTGCACTAAAACTTAAATGTGTAACGAACAGCGATCATCTCATTTAATTAATGATAATTAGTTGTTGATTTACCAATTTGCCATTATTATACAAGCACGGCTCGAAAAAAAAATGAAAAGACTAAAAATCATACTTTTATTAGATTTATTGATGTTTCTTTGAAAAAATGAAAATTAAAAAAAAACATAATCAAATTATATCAAGGAGACTTTCAAACATTTCACACAACCAATATTTGAGTTAACGTTATGTTTGTCGGTGATTTACTTACTGATAACGTTTAAACAGCATTCAACGAGCTACCGATTAAAAATTAATAACTTAATTTGAACGTCAGAAGCTCGTGTTACTGAGCAAACATCAAGAAAAAAACTGATGGCGGGGCTATGTTATAGCATTAACACGGCGGAAAAATCGTTGAGTACACAGTCGTTTCGAAAGCGCATACACGGGATGAGAGTAGAATGTGTGTGCTAATTTTAATTAATTAGTAGCATAACACCGAGGATAGTGAAATAAAAAAACACACATTAATTTGATTACTACANTGCTAATTTTAATTAATTAGTAGCATAACACCGAGGATAGTGAAATAAAAAAACACACATTAATTTGATTACTACAGCTGTAATTATTCCTGAATATATGCTAACGTTTTTCAATATCGTGCTTAGTTGCGATAGTGTTGTTTCCAAGTTTGCATTACTTTGCGCTGACAATATGAAAGCAGATATTGCAAGGAAATATACTTTACTATTGCCGAAGCGACAGGCGAAAAAAAAAAATTTCTTTCCGTTGTACAGTCGTTACTGAACGAGAACGTAATATTCAAAATTAGGTAAGTCATATANAAAAAAAAAAATTTCTTTCCGTTGTACAGTCGTTACTGAACGAGAACGTAATATTCAAAATTAGGTAAGTCATATAGTTACTGATAAATTGCATGCGTGTTGTATCACTATATCGCCAACTTGTCATGGTACGGTCCGAACTGGTGTATCATTTGTCCACCATAAATTTTCTAAGCTAATCACAAACAATCAGCACTACAGCGGCAGAATAGTTTGCAACATCGGTGTTCAGTAAACAACATTATGCATTTTGACTATCAGTTAGGTTAGGTCTAACTTTCGTATGTGTTTTGCTGTTAATCACGTCATTATCAGTTATGAGAATGTAAAGACCGGAAAAACAGTGTGAGGCAAAATGGCGGACGTGTCGCTAAAACGTGTCTCAGTCGGGCAAACAAAATGTGAATCCAAGTCGTAATCGTTGAACAATCGGCAAATAGTGCAGAAAACGACTACGAAGACTTTAATAAAATGCACGAGAGAAACTTCTCTTGAGAAGGAAAAGCATTGACTCGTACATTAACTGCATTCTCTCGACTGTTTCAATCCGGCCATAAATCATTAGCTGAAAACATGCATGAGGCGAACAGCAGGCATGAAATAATATATCAGTGTTTGATTTCCAGACGTGTTTTTTTTTCACCGTCTTGTGTACAAGTTATTTGGTCATCTAAACTCAACATGGAACCTTTGAAAGTTGGTACTTCTGATCGTTTCTATTTCTTTATATAGAAAATTTCCCATTTGCGTTTGTTGTCGACAGGGAGCTAACAACCCAGACAATATCATTTTTCTGGCCACAATGGAAACTTTTATACACTGATATGATTACTTTGCTTGAATTGTGAGATGTCATGTCATTGGGCGCTAGTCTCACGCGATCATTTTGCATGTTTTTAAGATTTTTGTCATAGTGTTCACCTTCTCTGTCAATCGACTCAACGAAAAAAACAAAGAAAAAACCAAAATGCGAAGATAACTGCGTTTCGTTATGAACATTTACTTTTCGAACACAACGCGATCAAGAAAGTTGAAAACCATTCACGTATTAGAANACTGCGTTTCGTTATGAACATTTACTTTTCGAACACAACGCGATCAAGAAAGTTGAAAACCATTCACGTATTAGAAAAAGTGCAAACAAATATTTTAACTACGGACACTGCACGTGTGCATCTTTTTAAAAACGGAAAGCCTTGCTTTTTGGATCATTTCATTGCAGATTTGTGTCCGATTAATTATAGCCAATTTCTTTACTCCAGTGTGACATTTCGCAAGCACTTGTACCAAAATTAAGGTAAATATAGTATTATAAAATGAAGAAGATTATGTCAATAATTAAAGGGCATGAATATAACACGANCCAAAATTAAGGTAAATATAGTATTATAAAATGAAGAAGATTATGTCAATAATTAAAGGGCATGAATATAACACGAGCATGTAATTTTTTTTGCAAACAAGTAACATTTATTTTTGATGGTGCCTGTATGACTATTCCATGTTTTTTAACATTATATCTGAGATTGACAGATCTGTAACGCTAANTATTTTTGATGGTGCCTGTATGACTATTCCATGTTTTTTAACATTATATCTGAGATTGACAGATCTGTAACGCTAAGGATAACATACCTTGCGTGCCCGGCATTGTTGTAGAAGTTCATGACATACTTTAAACATTCCAAGATAGTGGCTTATATTATTCAGTCTGTGCGTGCAATCGGAAGGTACTGTTTCGTTNGACATACTTTAAACATTCCAAGATAGTGGCTTATATTATTCAGTCTGTGCGTGCAATCGGAAGGTACTGTTTCGTTGCCAGCCACCAAAAAAAAATGCGTCTCAAGTAATAAGCTGTCATCATCACTTAATTTCAGTTTTATTTTTTTAAAAAGTAAAATTTATTTTAGTTGCCTTTTTCTAAGTATGAATTTTTTTTGCATCTAATGTAAAATATATTGATTATAATATTTTTTTCTGTCGGTTTTGTAAAGGTTTTCCACTTTTACGTTTTGCGACACGTCGTGACGATTTCGACAGACCCGCAATTTCCGCCATATTGTACAACACTGTTTACTGAACGAGATTTAATCCTAAAACAAAAAAATATGTAATCTTAAAGCTCATATTATCTTGCATGCATAGAGAGTGTTTTCATTTTTTAAAAAAATCAAAGCACGCAACTACCTTTAACCTTAATAACTACAAAATAGCGTGGGAACTATTTTCTGCTGCAGTCATGCTGTGAACTGGCCTTAACTTCGTCACTGGCAGTATTTGTATTTGTATTCACATTTAAATGGCTGAAGAATAATTCGTTGTGCACAAAATATCCTTTTCCTTGTTCATGGAAGATGCCCATGCTTTAAATGTATATCTTGCTTCCTATGCTGGTTACCAAGCATGTTCACTCACTATACACAATTTTCTTGTTCATTCATTTGTTTAAACTTGTAAGAGTAGCACTACTGCAGCTTGAAACGCATCGCTTAAAACATAGCTCCTAATTCTTCGAAAACACATAACAAATTTTCGGATCACTCCTNAGCAGCTTGAAACGCATCGCTTAAAACATAGCTCCTAATTCTTCGAAAACACATAACAAATTTTCGGATCACTCCTCTTTACAAAGAATAAACATGGCTGACTGCTGTTATATACAAAAATCAAATAAAACTGAGCAATTTGTTTATTTTACTAATTATTCATTAATTGGTTAACTTAGTGTCCATAATTTTCGCCCGTATATTTCGAGTAATTTTTCAACAATTCAGCAGCCAACTCTGCAGATACTTTTTCCAAGTCTCTGCAATGAAAACTGTAGGTAAGTAGTGATTACGTGTCGTAGAAGAGAGCAACTAAATTAAACAATTGAAACACAAAATCGAGCAGATATTGACGTAATATCTTGTGCTAGGCGACTGCGCATGCGCGAGTGAAAACCACCCACTGTTTCGCCAACTATCCTAGGTTANACGTAATATCTTGTGCTAGGCGACTGCGCATGCGCGAGTGAAAACCACCCACTGTTTCGCCAACTATCCTAGGTTAATTATAACTGTAGAAACACTCATTCAACTAGTATTATAGGTAAATTTCAAGTTAGATTAAGTTGATACTTTCAACATGGTGCCCCCATGACACACTTACCCGTGAGCAAAAGAGATGACGTGAGCAATAAGCGACGTCCAATGACATGTTCAGCTTTTCACGGGAAAACAAAGATATTGCACACACAGATTGCTGGAAACTATAACATCGCTACCTAGTTTCGCCGCGAGTTGAAAGTTTTACACTTTTTAAAAATACGCATGCATCCACTGTCCTAGGTTAGTGCAGCAGGGGGTTCCGCTAGGCTGGGACACTCTGTTGGAAACTGATGAATGTGAACACGCATGCGTAGTGATGATAACCGCCCACTGACGCATGCGCAGTAACCCACAGACAAGAGATGAGGTAGAGTGATCACGCTAGCTGCGCACAACCGGTCCCCGTGTCCCAACATTGTACCGCTTATCTACCAACACGACTATCATAAACAGCGTGGACTGAGGATTGAGGTTAGAACACTCTTTAGTATACAAGTGATTAAGGGTGTCTGTATACTTCCTCTTACCGATATTCAATGCAGTTTCATTAAATTCAAATAGGCGAAAGTGTTTCGTTAATATAAAAACGCTTGTTATTGAACATTTTGATATAAACAAACATGTTCATCACTGCTGACCATGTGACTTTGACAGTTGTGTATCTTTGGGGAAGTTTATTGTTAGGTACATGGGCAGAAGACGAAGAATCGGTTTCACTCGTATGTGACTATGCAGTAACCACGATCTCATCTGCCACATTCTCGTCTTAAGGGGTTTACATAATGAAAAATTAAGCATTAGGAAGTAAGCACAAGGATCCAAAAAGGTAATTGACACAATAAATATCCTACTGTCTCAGTTCGACAAAGAGAAAACAATTGTACAGAATGTCATTTAAAATAAAAATAGAATAATGTGTTTATATAAAAACGTGCTTCTCTGTGATTTGCAAAATCAAAAATATTTGGGAATTAATTTTTCTAGCATCTGATTTTTTGTACTGTGAAACTCAAGGGGAATCTTCAACCGCAAAATTTAATTCTTAGTTTTTCTGTCGTGTTTTTATTTAAAACCTAATCTCTACTAGCTATTGACCTCACACAGCATTACAGGCGTAATGAATGAACTTTGAACTCGTATTTATGTTACAATATTGTTTTTCCCAAAGTTTTTCATAATTTAGGGTACGCATTTCCCTTGTATTTTCTGTACTGCAGTTTAAGGTANTTACAATATTGTTTTTCCCAAAGTTTTTCATAATTTAGGGTACGCATTTCCCTTGTATTTTCTGTACTGCAGTTTAAGGTAAATGACTAGGTGGGTATATGGTTACTCGTGGGATTTTATTTTTTAAATAACACAAACAAGCTATAAAAACTAAGTATCCGACAAGCTGTAATAATTTGCATATTCGCTGTGTACACTTCGACTTGAGAGAAGGCGATAGAAGCCTTCCTATGCTCTACTGCTTTCCGCTTAAGTTTTCCTTCGTGCAAACCTCCGACGAGGTCTGGCTTGCCGGTCGTGCCGACCCACTCACCGGAGTAGTTCTGCCAGAACGCAGCTCCGGATCCCATGAGGTCGAGGCCGGAGTAGTTCCACTGCTTGTCACTAGGTACCTCTGCCACGTGGCTGGCTGGCTGGCGGGGGTAGGGGCTCTCTGATTGGTCGCTCGAGACGCGGTGCTCGCCGGCACCCTCTGTCGGCAGCCACCACAAACACACACCGTCAAACATTCGTTCACAATTGAAAGCTTAACAGTAGCTACATAATATAGGTAATGCGCGCAAGAACTGACAGACGTGTTTTCCAACATCTCGATTTACAAATACGCATTACAGGTCGGGTGCACGAGATTATCTGACATAGTGCATATAGGAAATGAGTTGAGTTCAGTTGAGGGATTTGGGCGGCTCTTAACATCGAGGTCTTGAGAGCCGATGATAGTGAAGTGAGGTGAGTACTGAGTGGCGTCGAAATGCAAGAGCGNTGAGATCCTGAGAAAACCCGCCGACCAGCGGCATCGTCCGGGACGATTCCCACATAAAAAACCAGGGAGCGACCCCGCCAGGAATCGAACCCGGTTCGCCTAGGTGGTAGGCGAGTGGTATGACTGCTACACCACAGCGGGATTTATTTAAGAAAATAAATTAAGGTAAAATAACAGGTGACAGTTTAATAGCAGACATTTTTAAAGGTTAGTCACATCTTTACAATAACAAAAACCAAAATTAAAANTAACAGGTGACAGTTTAATAGCAGACATTTTTAAAGGTTAGTCACATCTTTACAATAACAAAAACCAAAATTAAAAATTTTTTTATTCATTTAGTTACTGCAAGTTTTCAACATAATATCACAATCTGTTACGAAAATACATTATTTACCAACACTGGCAACTGACGTCAGATTCTTAAAACAATTTCAATGGCTAAAATAATACATATTTATTCAATTGAATCAATTTCGCACAAGAATTCTGGTGGTATGAGTGTTCTACTGTTACTTTCTATACTCTGTGCTTATGTATTTTGATTGCAAACCCGCAATAAGAATAACCTCGCGCCAACATAGATGCCGTGAAACCTGTCCTTCACATTGACTAAATCTTGACTCACATTTGCGCCAATCACACCGAGCGGAGCGGACACAACATATGATTGCTCACACGTAAACAGATTTTTCCGCGTTACCAATTTTGCTGATTGGTTGCAAGCTCTTTAAGACAGCGCAGTTTCGTTTCTTATTTTTAATACCAATATTCTATAATTAATTATAGGCATCAAACTAGACGCCATCGTGTTTCTACCCTTGTATTAATTCCACTGTGTTAAAAATTGTTTTTAAAATAATTTTCAAGAGATTAAAATTTGGTTTTATACTTCCAAAACTACTTTACTCTTTTGCCACCTATTAGTTCGTTTCCACATTATATTTGCATAATGCGTGCAGTATTTCATTATAAAACGTACATTGAAATATTCTACATTATTAAATTAGTGCACGTTGATTATCCGACAAATTAGTGGAATAAAACGCGTGAACCTACAGACCTCTGTGGAAATATCGGCGAAGCCTACTCTTCCAGTGAGCAGAACTTTCGGCGTGAGAGCAACTTGTCGGCGTGGCTCGTGCGGAAAACGGAGACGGTCTCTGATTGGCTGTTCTAGTTTTCCGCTCTGCTTGTTCGGCGTGATCGTTGAAGACTTGGACCACGACCATAAAGACGAGATCAGGAGCGCAGAACCATCTTAACTCACTCAGTCGGAGATTAATATATTACTTCAGGAGATGGGGCAAACGAAATTGTTGGTTGGAACATATACACGAGTCAGTATAATGCTACGTCGTATGCCGGGACCACTAGAAACGTGTCTGTTTGGTGTTTCACGTCCACCAATAACTAACTTGAGAGGAATCGTGAAGAGAAGTGGATTGCGTTTTTAATTAGCGTGTTATGTGTGGGGGGTGTGTTGTCTTCGAGATTTTTCGGGGTCGCATGGAAGGTTCGTATGCCTTGCTTTGATTCACAAAACTGCAGAGTGTTGTATCAACAATGGACGAGGCTTGCCAGCAAGCCGCTCATCGGGCGTTGTCGTTCGCTGTCTACAGTGCGCCTCATTAAATCCGCATGTTATGCAACGCCCTGTACATTCGACACCGTGTCTGAAAGTGTTTATATATCAAGGGTGGTCAAAACAGAAACCACCACGCCCTCAGTCCGGCTATCGTGTCAACAAAATTAACATTGGCCCACCGTATTTCATGTCTTCATTTTTTTTTTTATCAAACACACATATAGGAAATTTCTTTTGACATCACGGTGTTCGTAAATACCAAGTTGTTCTGGAAATGTTACAGCCAAGACGCTGGCGTGGTGTTCAATTTGAAAATACAAATAATGTAATTTTTTTTATAGTAAGATATTTGAAAATAACTTAGAATTAAGAATCACGTCACCTGGCAGATAGAGTTATTCGTAGACTGTGAGAGAGTTACATGGAAGCTGATAGAAGATGTTTCCAAAGTTAAGCATATCATCCACATACCTAAACTTGTGTTTATAGTGGAAATTTGAAAGACAACTGTTTTCATAAATGAAAGTCGATATTTTGTTTTCCATTTAGAAATTCGCTTATTGAAACATACACGTGACAGTTAAGAAGAATCAAAGCCAGCAAAATTCGCAGTAAGTGACCCTCTGTTTACGATATTTAGTCTTCTGTAAAATAGTCTTTTCAATTAAAAGACAACGCCGTGTCTTTTCTGACCTTATTACTGTATTAAAACCCTACAGCCCGAGGAAACAGAACAAATGCGAAGATTCTTTCTGCTATTTTTCACTGACGTCGCAATTCTTCCATGAGGCTGGATGTGACCTTGAGAAGTTTAATATTGTTTACTGTCAGTCACCTCGAAAGGAAGAGGGCTGCTATGCTTCGCTACCGTTGAGGTTGCTGCACCTTACTACCCTTCCGTTGCAGGTAACTCACCACTACACCCCATCCTAACCCACCCCCCTCCCCCCTCGTCAACACTCTACCATCATAATTCGCTTCCCCGAGCCGTGAAACTTGGGGGAATCTTCGGATGTTCGCCTGCAGACAGAGAGAGAGACAGAGACTTTCATGCCCGCAGGGTCTTCGTCGGGTACACGCTCCGCTGAGGAATCCTGACACGTTTCCCCGCCACGGGTTAATTAATTGCAACAGGATACAGGGCAGTGCTCCTAGCAGGATGTGCCTAGTCCTGACGGCTGCTGGGAGAGGCAGGACGAGCAACATCTTTCTCTCTCTCTCTCTACCTCCCTCCATCTCTACCTCTTACTTACTATTTCTCATACAAATTCAGTGAAGTGAAGAGTGAGTGAAGATATTTCGGTGGCTCTCGAAGGCGAGGACTTGAGAGCCGATGAGGGTGATTGAGGTATGGAGCAGCGCTGGAATGAAAGAGCGGGGGGAAATTGGAGATCCCCGAGAAAACCTGAATACCAGCAACATCGTCCGGCACGATTCCCACATGCGAAAATCCGGGAGTGACCCTGCCGGGGATTGAACCCGGTTCGTCATGGTGGTAGGCGAGCAGGCTAACCGCTCAGCCACCGCGGACCCTCATACAAGTTCACTGCCTCTTAATTTAGACATACGCCACCAGTATCGTTAAAACCAAGCTAACTGCTTAAGGGAAATCCTTTAAGGGTCATTATAAAGAAATGTTTATCATATAAATTTAAGTTTAGTGTGATTAAAACCTAATGCACATGCCGTATAACAGTAAAAAAAAAATTCTCTAACATAGAAGCAAAAATTTATATAAGAATCAGATATACATTATTACAATTCATTGGTGATTGTTTACAACGTACCAACGCATCTCGGTGAAAAAAAAACTGTTTGGGTACTTACTCACTACTTTCATCGAGGTGCCCTTTACTAAATTTTTGGGGAAGGTGCAATGTATGCCCTACCCCCTCCTAATTGTTACGCCACTGAATGATGGGCAGAGGAGCGTCTTATTCTCAGGTGGTACAAAAACGCAGACCACCGCCCACAACCACGCTTTCGTGTGTGATAATTTAATATGGGCGTGTTACACTTTATACGTTCACTAATCATCAAATTAATATCTGGATCTTTAAACATTCTGCTATTCATCGCGATACGAAGATGTTCTGAAAATATTTCATCCGCGGCGCTGGTTCAGTGATAATTAATAGTTTCTCTATAACGGACGTAAAACAAAGAACCACTACTTCACGTGGTAGGTGCAGTTATTCGTGAAATTCGAGCTCGCCAGTAAACTTGACGTAACTTCCGTTTCTGGGTAACAAATACACGTTCATGCTTAATCAGTGTGGACTCAAAAAATGTGGAAAACAACTCGTTTTCTTATCACAAGCTAACGGAATTTTTTTTCCCAGATAATGCATTCCTCAAACAAAACTACGTTTAAAGTTGAAATTAAAGTATCATTAGGACGGTTGTTTCAACGATTTAAACCTTTTCCCTTTTCTCCGGTCACCCGGACTGCTAGCACGGTGGCCAACGTCTTTCTGCCTCCCTTCTAAATGTCGCTCCTTTCCTCTACGCCATTGCAATAATTTGTTGTAAGTCGCATAAAACAAGCAGTAGACATTAATATGAGAAACATAATAAAATAAAAATAATAAACTATAAGAAAAATAAGAAAATACGAACAATTATGTCAGTGCTTGCGTCGTCAAAATGTACGCGAGCTCTAGTTGGTGTTTTAATTTTATCATTATAGTTCTTAAATTTTTACTTAAAATTGTGGTCAGAGTGTAGAAATGGCGTTTGTCAAAATTAAATATTCATTTAATCACTAAACCCCATTGAAAAAATCATTCGTAGATCAATCATCTCTTTCTTTCCACATCACATCGCATAACGCAAATAATAACCCACCAAATTTTATTTCCTGCATGGTTTTGAATTTTCTGTCAAAGGAGCGGGTGCGGGTGTCTTCCACAGACAAATTTATGTCAAACACTTAGTCTACACAACTTCGAAGAGCTTGCACTGCACCAGAAGCAAGATGGTGATTGTACTTACATGCTAGTCAAATCATCGGGGTACATTCATCAAGAACTTCTTAAATGAAAAAACATCTTATGTGGAAAATATTGATCCCCTCAACATTAATCTGTTTACATAGCGAGTCCCGCAGGCTGAGCTATTTTGGTGAAAAAGCTATCCTAGCAAATTTGCATAGTACAGCACGTTGAACGTGTACCGGGAGAAACCCCGCCAGACAAAGTCAACGTACAACAAACGCGTCATTCTGGGACGGCCCCGCCAGGAATCGGAACAGACCGTCGCGCTGGCATGTCGGTGGTATAGCCGTAAGTTATTGTCATAATAGGCGTAATTGGTTCCCAGGCAAAAATTTTAATTGTCAAGGAGCAATATTCACATTCTGTTTGTAAAGTGCGGAATGATAACTTACTCCGTCTTCCCTCAGTTACTGAAATATTGAACATATGCCCCATTAGTGGAATTTGACGGACACCCCCCATGAGAAGTGTTTCACACTGGAATTTGTGAAACACTATGATTATCGCCATCACTCACACCGAGTTAATGATAATCAGTACAGATGTCAACAAAGGCTGCTGGAACGAGACTCCTGATTCATACTACGTAGTCTCTTGCAGGCAAACAATTAATTACAATTTTAAAAGTTCAACAATTCAATTATTAAATTCATTAACTCCTATTTGAAGTTTTGTGACAGTTCCATCGGCTGGTTAAGGGTAGTAATCACAATAAAATTAACTATTTTATATTTCTACGAAATACTATTCAACTTTTAGATATTTATTACAAGTACTACTCCATTGCATAACAAATATCAGGCAGCATATTTTAGTGTTTTTTGGACGTATAAATAAATCATAAAAACGAACTAACGTAGCGAAATAAAATAAGTCACGTTGACATCGGATACCGCAAGTTACTTCAAGAAGTCTTTCAAATCATCTTATGAAAGGCTTTCGCAATTTTAAAAATTGCTTAACATAAAATAATTTTTTCAGAATTTTTTTAACAGTCTATTAATTTTTGTAAAATAATATTTTGGAATCATATTTTAATATGAACTACGACATTACCTTTCAGTCACCTTTGTTAAAATCTTTTTACGTGATTTTTTTTATTTCGTTTAATTTAAAAAAACTATGGAACCAAAAATTTTGTTCGGCGGGGGAAGAATATTTACAAGTAATTCCTGCAAGTTGAACGATNTAAAAAAACTATGGAACCAAAAATTTTGTTCGGCGGGGGAAGAATATTTACAAGTAATTCCTGCAAGTTGAACGATATTTCGTACAATTACGAAATAATAAATTTTTGGGGATCAGCGTCCTTGGAATATTGCCCTCTCTCCTGTTCTTGGTGGACGTGCACTGAATTGAAACATTCCACAGTATTTCTCCACGAAGTTTAGAAAGACGTCCCGGAGAACATTTTACGCCAAGGAACTGACACGACAAGTTTTTTTTCTCGTGAGCTGCTCATCGTTCCCACGAAACTGTTGTAATTGCACGCCGCGCCCGACTAAACAAATTAAGTTTCACAC
>NQII01000062.1:1404096-1436349 GCA_002778355.1 Clitarchus hookeri | reverse complement strand
CCACCTCCCCCTCCTTAAACCAGATGGTATGAACATGAAGAGGGCTCCGAAAAAACTCTTGGGCCTAGGACCATCCAAACTTTAAATCCGGCCCTGCCTACCACATGTTACACATGTTTGGTTGTTTCCTATATATGCCAGGTAAAAATAACGTTTTATACTTAAGCTAATGTGAAAGAATCTTATTTTTGGTTATATTGAACATATACATATATTTTATCAATAGCTGAAATAAAATGGGTGTGTTGTAAATATGTCGGCTTGCAATTTCGGAACCCAGTGCATCGGGGGACGTATTTAACCCCTCCCCACCACCCTCACAAAAACCCGTAAACAAAAAAAAATTATTTTAATAATTTTAGTCCGCTACCTCGGATTTCTAAAAGTTCCAATAGCGCATTTAACTGTTAGTAGTTTTGTCAATGAAATAAGATGTGTACGTATTTTTAAAAATGTTTTATAGTATAATGCGAATATTAATAATTTTTTGTTTTCGAATAAAAAAAAGGCAGTAATCAGCTCTGCGTTTTATGGAAGTTAAACCGCCAGGATGCGCGGGCAGGCGCTCGAGACAGATGCACCTGTCATAAAACGCCTGCTTGCCTGCTCTATCCTTATAATACCCTCCTTGGCTCCAGGTGTAGAGTATACTATCTGCTCGAAGCAAGGCCACGCGGAAATTTTAGTCTATTCACGGTTTCTTCACACTTTTTGAATCAAACCATTGAAAAACTACCCCGTGTCTGACGTGTTTAGTTATTTCCTAAACATGTCATTTATCAGCGTTTTATACCTCTGTTAACATAACAGTATCTTATTTTCCATTAAAACTGTAGTTTAACTATATTTTCTTTATAATTTATAATATTTCATTTATAATAAATATGAAAGACAACAGTGAGAAAATAC
Source organism: Clitarchus hookeri (assembly GCA_002778355.1). Lineage (NCBI taxonomy): Eukaryota > Metazoa > Arthropoda > Insecta > Phasmatodea > Phasmatidae > Clitarchus > Clitarchus hookeri. Next base: position 1,435,440 of record NQII01000062.1, on the reverse strand, counting down.
GTGTGTTGGTAGCGCCTAGTAAGAAATAGTTCTCATGCAAAATATTATTACAACTTGGTGCGCACGAATTCGGTGCGTTATCGTTTGGTGTAATTTTCTAGACTTAGTAAAGCTTAGTTTGCACGAGGCGGAGGAATATCCTGGTAGTAGAACTTTAGCAGGGATCCAGAAAAGTGTGAAGTAACCGTGAATGGATTATAGACGAATGTCCCCCGTCCTGTCCCGCACAATTGGGAACGCTCCTGCCATCTGTCGCCGGAGAGGCGAACCGAACTCATCCGTGGACAATAACGAACCTTCCTCCTCCTCCTCCACCCTGCCCATCGCCCTCTACACCACTACGGCGTCCTAACATCAAAATCTCAGCCCCCTGGCTTTTCCCACAGGCCCGGCTGCGGGCAGATTTCATTAACCTGCCGGGGCACTTCATTCTTTCCCTCCCTTCTCAACCAATAATTTCCACCTCTGGTGGTTGGAACGCCATCCTCAGATGAACAACCACCCGACAGACATATAAAGGTGTTGGCAAGAAATTTTTAAATTTTTTATTTTTTTAATATCTGTACCACATACTTTCCAACTTCCAGACCTTTTTAGTAATTATTATTTCCTCACAAAAAATACATGTCAAAATCACAATTTTATTGTTTTAGAAAGGTACAAATATAGAAAACCATATTACGTTCAGAAATGAGATAATTCACACTGAACGAGTTGCTTCAAGTCGTCTATTAAATTGTACAAGGAAATGATTTTGGAATTTAAAAAAATTCTTACGTTCCCCCACACTATGCACATGTCAGAAATTTTCCTTTCGGTTATTGGCTCTCGTCAGTGTGTGCAGACATTTTTCCTTTCCATCGAGCCAATGCGAGTACCGATACATGAATATGCCCACTCTCTGTAATGGTAATATATTGAATTCTGTAACCGAAACTGCGTGCGTGGCAATGAGATTGTGTGAACCAGATGATAAAGATGAGATGGACTGATTCCCGTCTTACGCACGTGACGCTAAATTCGAATCACCTTTGGCGAGCAGGACTGTCGAAATCGCTTGCTGAGACTGTGTCATTGACGCTCGTTTAGTCTTTATTTCCTGCAAAGTCGTCCTTTTATTAAATATATATATNCTTGCTGAGACTGTGTCATTGACGCTCGTTTAGTCTTTATTTCCTGCAAAGTCGTCCTTTTATTAAATATATATATATATTCATAAACATATTTTTTGCTTAACTTGAATACACTCTTGTTACCTTAAACGTCTGTCAGAAGTTCAATGAACATTTCAAAACACGTATTTTTTTATAAAGAATGAACTAACATTAAATGCAATCTAAGTTGTTTTAAAAGATTTATTAGCAAATATAATTTTTATCTTTGTTTGATTTTGAACCCCATATTTTTATACGTTGTGAATAACTACAATGTAAGCTGCGACAATTTAATACTCCTGTAAAAAAAAACAGTTTTTCTTTTTATTGCAACTAATGTATTTTTGCTCACGCAGTACGCCTAAACGACGGTCTTCTGCTACTTCGAAAACTGAGAAAATTCTTATCTGGCACTTATTCTTGATAACCAGCGAACGNCTTGCTGAGACTGTGTCATTGACGCTCGTTTAGTCTTTATTTCCTGCAAAGTCGTCCTTTTATTAAATATATATATTCATACACATATTTTTTGCTTAACTTGAATACACTCTAGTTACCTTAAACGTCTGTCAGAAGTTCAATGAACATTTCAAAACACGTATTTTTTATAAAGAATGAACTAACATTAAATGCAATCTCNCGTCTGTCAGAAGTTCAATGAACATTTCAAAACACGTATTTTTTATAAAGAATGAACTAACATTAAATGCAATCTCAGTTGTTTTAAAAGATTTATTAGCAAATATAATTTTTATCTTTGTTTGATTTTGAACCCCATATTTTTATACGTTGTGAATAACAACAATGTAAGCTGCGACAATTTAATACTCCTGTAAAAAAAACCGTTTTTCTTTTTATTGCAACTAATGTATTTTTGCTCACGCAGTACGCTTAAACGACGGTCTTCTGCTACTTCGAAAACTGAGAAAATTCTTATCTGGCACTTATTCTTGATAACCAGCGAACGTGAATGACAGGCGTAGTAAATGGAATTAAGAAAATGAGGAGTTTTTTTTATTTTTATTTTTTTTTATAATTTGCGGACTTCTGGAATTTTGCCATGTTTAAAATTGTGAAATGAAAGAAAAATGTACGAAACAATTTATTCAGCGCTGAAAATTGTGATGAGTGCATGTGCGATGGCAGTCGGAGTGGAGTGGAGTGAAGAGATTTGGGTGAAGCGAGGTGAGGATGGAGCAGCGCCGGAATGAAAGGGTGGAGGGAAACGGGAGATCCCCAAGAAAACCCACCGACCAGCGGCACCGTCCGGTACGATTCCCACATGCTAAAATCCAATAGCGACCCAGGCGGTAATCGAAACCCGGTTCTCCCAGGTGGGAGACGAGTAGTCTGACCACTACACCACCGTGGCCCCGTGCGATGGTAGTTCTTTCACGTATAATTCACCACCTTAAACCCCCACCCCCCTCCTCGTACCTCGTGGGATACGGGGGTCGCGACCCTCAGTCCGAGTCTTCGACACCCTGGAAACTCTCCCACGGAGTCATCTGTGGTCCATGGAGATCTCCAAGTCGTGAGGGGCTGCTGCGGTCGTGGCAACGAGTCGTGAGCGGCCGCCATAGCGGGACCGTCCGCGTTTGCAGCGCAACTCTGCGGATATTTCTCTCCGCAACAAAGGAAACTGTAGTTTATTTAGGGTCCCGATCTCGTTCATCTTGATGTAGGAGGGCGGCTTCCATTGCAGCACACCACAACATGCATCAAACTCGTCAAGAAGTACTACACTCAATAACGAATATGGATAGAAAAGTTAGATTTATATGACATATGAAAGAAGAGTTATACTTTGTAACATTGTAAATTATGTTCTAAAATTTACTTATTTAAGTGTTTTTAAAAAGAGTTAATAAAATTATAGATTTAGTCTAATTTTAAGCGTTCTTACATTCTTAATGATTCAGAAAACATATTTTGCAAGAAATTCTTCTTCAATTAGGGCAGTGATAAAAATACGCTCTAATTACTATCGTTCTGTAATAATGCTTAAATATTATTACTTTGTAATTCATTTAACGTGCATAAATTTTTTATTATGAAAATTATTTATTTTGTGGCTCAAACGGATGTGCACAAAATAAATTTCTGAAATATGTTAGTAAACATAACTAATTTTTATTTCATACGACCTGAGTAATTATTGTAATTATTCAAATCTCAGTACTTAATTTTTTTTTTTGCAAAAGGTGTTTTTTTAAAGCATTCAGATAGAACATACGTTTAAATTTTGAGTAAAAGTAAACTGTTATTGACTGATTTTTCAGGCATTTAAATTAGGAAAATCTAGGGGAAAAAATGTTGCTGTGTTACATGATGCGTACACTCTTCTTTCACGATCAGCATAAATCGCTCTTTGAGACCATTTTGGTTTTGAGTGTACTATTTCTTAATGAGTTTTGAATGTTTAAGAGTCGAGTGCTGTGTTGCATTGGAAGCCGCCCTCCTAACTTTAATTCTCACTTCGGTGCCGTTTGTGGGGGGGGGGGGGGCAGCTTTGTTTGGTCCAAGAAATATATAGTATATTCGCAGTTTCTTCACACTTTTAAAATAAAATCTTTGGAAAATTACTTAATGTATGATGTGTTTGGTAGTTTCATAAATACATCATATGCCACAAGCGTTTTATACCTCTGTTAAAATATGAGTATCTTATTTTTGGTGAAATTAGACTGTTAATAATAGTGTATCAATAAATTATAAGATTTAATTTATAATCAATACGAATAAAAGCAGTGAAAACATAGGCGTGTTGGTAATTACTAGTAAGACACAGTTGCTATGCAAAACATTATTACACTTGAATAAGCGTTAATGCTGTGTGTTGTCCCTTTGGTGTAATTTTCTAGGCTGAGATAAGGTTTGTTTGCATGAGGCGGAGGAATACCCTAGAAGTATAACTTTAGCGGATCTTCAGAAAAGTTACAAGTAGCAATGGATGGACTATACGACACTAGTGCTGGGAAAAACCCACTTTGAAAAACTATAATAAAGTTTTTTCGTGGCTATTTATATCATTTCTGAAGCACTGCTGAATTTCTACTTTCAGGCTGCTCATCAAGTGTGCTTCAGCCATATGTAAATGCCAAGGTGATGTGAACGCACAGTGCTTGTGGGCCGATCAGACAGTTAAAAATATAATTTTTTTTATTTATTAATGAAGTATGTTTACAGCATTGCATTCTTGAAACCCTATACCCGAGAGTAAAGAGGTTATCAAGTTACGTCAGAAAATCAGTTTTGTTATATTTTACAAAGGAAATATTTCTTACTACCCATAACCTACATACTTATTTTGAAATAAATGCCTTATGTAATATGCAAAATANACAAAGGAAATATTTCTTACTACCCATAACCTACATACTTATTTTGAAATAAATGCCTTATGTAATATGCAAAATAGCGGTAAAAGTATCACTTAGCAAACAATAAAATGATGTGTAAATAGAAGAATGTCAACTGAAGTTTATGAAACAACAAAAACAGTCGCACGTAGGGTGATTTTTCAGCGGTATGATTTTAAAAGTGTGGAAATACCTACAGTGTCCAGATTATAATCATTTTACAGTCTACCATTTCGCGTTATGTCCTTTGCGTGTTCGAGCATAAGTCATTTGTTTACGTGTTCAGTTGTCGCGAGAACCAGTTCTCTTGCTTAACTCGATCAAGCTCAATCACGCCACTCGCGCGTTAAACGACTGTCATTGGCTCACAGTCGTCTAAGTGCGTGTAAGACAAAAGAAGATCTAATCATTTAAGTTAAGCAAACAAAAATTTTCAAGGAATATAGGACACCAAAAAAACTTACAGAGACAGGGTAGAGTTCGTAACAATTGTTATTCTGGTTCGCCCTTTCCGCGCAGGGCTAGGTGCAAGGCTGGCTTAAAGAGACGTGAAATCCTGAGTTTAGACAGCAACGTGCATCCGAGTTCCCCAGAAAAGAAGATGTAAAGTTACGAAATACAAATTCAATGAATTCAGTCAGGATCGAGTTTTAGAAAATATTACCTTTGCGGATCACGACTTACGGAACAGCTAGTTAGCAATTCTACACTAAAAGGTTAACTGCTGCGTGGCTGACACGAACAATATGTACCATTATTTTGTAAACTGTGTGTATTCCACACATTGAATGTATATTTAGGGAACGCTGTATTATTTCTTGTCCGGTACGAGAGTCTGTGTGAATTCCGTACAATACATTTAACTCTGAGTAAACATGTTAACATGACTCTTCGAGTTGTTTCAGCGAGATAACATGCTTTTAAGACAAGTTTCTGATAAAGCCCCCGATACATCTGTGAGGTGTTAGAGCCCAAGGTCCTCCTCCTTCTTTAGTCTANAAGACAAGTTTCTGATAAAGCCCCCGATACATCTGTGAGGTGTTAGAGCCCAAGGTCCTCCTCCTTCTTTAGTCTAATACACATGTCATATTTTAGCAATGACAGTGCCCGGCTACATTTGGCGAGGAATGCGCAAGCCTTCTTCAACGAACGACGGGTACCACTGCTTCCCTGGCCTGCACGTTCGCCTGACATGTCGCCCATCGAACATGTCTGGGATATGGTAGGTCGGNGGGGGGGGGGGGCGAGATTCCCCGGGAAAATATCCAGGTCCTCTTTGATTCTGTGCCACCACGTTTAGGGGCTCTGATTGCAGCACATGGAGGATTTAACACCATACTGAATTCTCAAGGGCAGAGATCATGTACAGTTATGTAATCTTAATAAATGGTGTATTCTCATGTTGCTAATCTGTGGTATAAGGTTCATTTCAATCACACGTATAATTCTTGGTGATGCATTTTTCACAAACGTTAGTAAAACCACAGCATCTATGGACTAAAAGAAACAATAAATCCTTGAAACAAAGCTTTTGGAAAGGTCATGTAGTATTTTTGAATTTAAGTTGAAGTTAGGCAAAACCACGCAGAGAGTCCGCAGCTATACGCACCTGCGGGCTTAAGTTGCATACGCGCGTTCCTAGCGCGCCAAGCTGAGAACGCCTGCACGTAGAACACAAACTAAATAGTAAAGGCTGCCAGAAGGGATTGCACTATATTTCTTCCGACAACACACAAACAGCAGTATTGGCGACGTAGTGTCTTCGCGTATTTGCATGGTGGCCTGTGCACGCGCGGTCCCTACATCACGCGCCAGTTCCGTTCGCCTTCGTGATATGCAACTCGTATCGCATGCAGGTATGTGTAGTTGCGGACTCCCGACGCTGTTTTCCTAAATAAATTAAAATTTTAAAATTCTTAATGACCTTTCTGAATATTTCAGTAAGAGAATATCTTGTTTACGTTAGTCCATATATACTATAGTTGGAATTTCGACATGTTGTACAAAAACATCTTGTATATGTTAATGTTTTTAATATTGACTTCAAGAGTGTTTACTTTGGATAAAAACCTGATACAACAGACCAAATTTTGAACAAAAACCAGTGGCTTGGAATTTTCAGTGTCCATGTTGTTAGCACGTAGCAATCTGATCTCATCGCAGCAATCTGATATCTATCCCGAGTGTATCGGATCTGCGATCTTTCACAAAAGGGAAATACTGTAGGTTTCCTCGGGGCCTTCCGGTTTTACCACACAACAGCATTCCGTAGCTCCTCCACTTTTGGATTTAGTTTTACGTCATGTGTCTACGGACGATTGGCCACCCATGAGACCCGGCTGAAGAATACCGCCNCACTTTTGGATTTAGTTTTACGTCATGTGTCTACGGACGATTGGCCACCCATGAGACCCGGCTGAAGAATACCGCCAGTGTGATGTATGTCACCGCCATCCACAGTGGCTGCGGTTTGTCTAGTTGCCGATGATTGGTTGGTTGGATGAATAAGTGAAATTTAGACTACTCGTGACTACAAAAGCCACTTATTTTCCTTCCGCTAACCTGCATAATGCTTGGGGAATGCTAACATTGAAATGTTTCGTAATGTGTTCATCAGCCAATTACGAAAATTGGGACGTGGTAGAAAATACAATTGGTAGCTAATATAAATTGTAAATAAGTATCCTTTATCTCGCGTTTCAATTTTCTCGTCTCTTCATTTACAAGTGGGACAATAATCCCAGTTAATTTGCAAGTCACACAATTCAAACTCGTGGTATAAAATTTTCTATGCTGTAATTTGTTGTCATCACTGAAGAGTCATTTTTCCAACTTAGAATTGTGGACAATCATNTATAAAATTTTCTATGCTGTAATTTGTTGTCATCACTGAAGAGTCATTTTTCCAACTTAGAATTGTGGACAATCATGTGTTTTTTACCTTTGATAGTTTAATATAAACGTTCTTGAACTTGGTATTCAAATATTCTGTAATAAAAACTTTAAAAAATATAGTAAGGGTACATCTGAACAAAGAATGTTTACAGTAGGAACTAATAAAGTGAAGAAATCGTACAGCANTAAAAATATAGTAAGGGTACATCTGAACAAAGAATGTTTACAGTAGGAACTAATAAAGTGAAGAAATCGTACAGCAGTTCACTTAAATCGAACTTTACTTAAGCAATGTAAACTGGCTGAGCTATTGGCGAATGTGTAGTGACATATTCCCTAATAGTTTTCGAATTATTATAATTAAATGAGTTACATTGAACGTGTGTTAAAAAATTTTTAAGTGGGTTCTGCGACATAATATTTCTGAACAGTAGGCAAACAAATAGACTCACAAAGACATTTCCCCCTTCCATCGACTTATAATTTGCACTTAACAGAACAATGCTTAGGCCCATTTTCTCGGTTCCCAAGTCGTTGCGTGTGATGATATTGACATGCGTTGTCCAGTACGGATAGTCAGCTAGACGTTACCTAGATAAGANCCCAAGTCGTTGCGTGTGATGATATTGACATGCGTTGTCCAGTACGGATAGTCAGCTAGACGTTACCTAGATAAGATACTGGTATAACATTTCTCGCAAATTCCTCCTTAACTCATCCCCTAGGCCCAAAATTNCGCAAATTCCTCCTTAACTCATCCCCTAGGCCCAAAATTGCGCCTTTTTTTGCAGCCCACTCGATGGCACAGTATTCCAAGCCGTCAGAAATCACGGTCGCCCAATGTCAATCATCGCACGGTCTGCAGCCATTGAGACCAGTAAGTTATGGTCGCCATAACTCTTTACGGTTATAATTACTCGTTATGGGTTCTTTTCCTTTCTCCGCCTCCCTCTCGAACACATAACTCGCGTGGCGAGACAATAACTTATTGTTGGACCTGGCGATAACTCAGAACACAGTTAATATTTGTATTGTTTGGTGGACAGCGAATGGCCGCACATTCTGGGAGCAACAAAGGCCCAAGAGAACATTTGTGTTTACGGCCGGTGTATGTGTGCACGTACATGGTAATTTATTATTTTTAATTATTATTTATTAGGAGGCAATACAATTTTATTTTGGGTCCAGTAAAATCGGTTATTTTGAGTTAAACGTACTTGATAAAACAACATTCGCATTTATTTCTGTGAAGCGCAACGTTGTAAAATTAGTAAGAAAGATGACGTTGTGCAGATAAACAATATAATTTTTCTATCATTGTGAATACAATGATTCTATATTTTGTGGTTACAAAACAATTCTCATTTTCCGTGGTTTTGCGTAATTATAGCTTAATAGAAGTTATTATTCTACTTGTGGTACAAAAATTTATCGAAAAGCAACGGTAGCTGATGTATTTGAGACATAATTATAAAACGAAATATTTTAAATATTTAATGTGGTACAATTCTTGAACATGCAACTTTCCACTTGGTAAAAGTTTTTAAAAGACAAAATAACTTTCTGTGAGTATAAATGAGTTTATACGCGTTTATATTTGAACCACACATTTGGGAAACCACTGATGTAGTTTTCTGTACAAAAATTTTGCTTCCAGCCCAGGGATAGGTCGATTTTGCCCGATTTTGGCAGAATTAATATTGTGACTTAACATGAATTCGTATAGTTCAATTGATATTCCTGTTTTGCTGTGTAAGTAAAGCCAATAGCTGGTTAAAGGGCGACTTTCGCAATTTTATTTTTTTAAACATAAACAAGCTAAAAACACAAGAATCAAATACGGCGGAGAAGAGGAATTTATCCACGCCATCTTGGGTTATATATATATATATATGAATGAAAAACAGATTGACTGGCATCAACGCCCAGCCTCAAACTTTAGACCTAAAACATGACATTTAGAGGAAACATTCATTACATAATGTAGGGAGCCTAAGGAGGGTTTTTTCAAAATTCAAACCCCTACAGGGGTGAAATTCTGTTTTAAACTTTGTATGGAGAAAAAAAATTACATTGTCCTTTTAAGTGCTAACTTCGTGAAAGTACTATAAAAATAATGGTTAACAGATTCTTAGAAATAAATAGTAAAACTGTTTTTAACTAAAACGGTAAAGAACATTGTTTACAGACAGGTATTGTAAAAAACCTAACTTACATTTCGACACGGCAGATTACTAATAACAACTCCGAACTTAAACACCACAATTCTCTTATTTTTGGACTTGAATTTAATTTCACTTTCTATTTAATAATATGTTTTATATTTTAAAGACATACTTAATAATTTAAAAAAAAAAAACAGTATTGCACCGAAAACACGAATTCCACGCGGACAAAACCGTGGGTGAAAGTAAGTTATGACATATTTTCTCTTTTTGTTATCGCCTCTGTAGTCGTTTGCAAACAATCGTGANGCCGTGGGTGAAAGTAAGTTATGACATATTTTCTCTTTTTGTTATCGCCTCTGTAGTCGTTTGCAAACAATCGTGATTTTTTTCTTGGCTGTTATTTGTTAGGAGGTAATGAAGGTAACAAATTCAGGATGTTTGGGGAACTATTATCTGTGCTCTGCCACGCCAGAAATTCCAACGCTTCGTCTGAAACGGAGGTCACATTGGGGAAACTACTAAATCCAACATGGAAGGAATCAATCCTCCTTAATATCCTCGACCGGGCTGGCCTTCTTCACGCGAGTTAAACGCCTCGAGTTACGAGCCCGGGACAGCTGTGCAGGTACCAGCCCAGTGGTTTCGTGTTCGGCGTAGCCCTCGGGCAAAGCCGCTCAGGAGGAAAGGGTTGTTTGCAGGCACCAGTAAGGACCACTTGGCGCGATGGTTATGGTGTCCTTCGCGTCCTGCTGGCGGAGGGCGAAGAGGGGGCTGTGGGAACCTGATCGCAAACCTTCTGCGCGTCAACGGGTCCGTCGAGGGCATCTGTGCTCGGAAACAACGCAGGATTGAGTTGGGTTAGGTAAAGTGAGGTTAGGTTGGGTTAGGTTAGGTTAGGTGAGGTTAGGTNGGAAACAACGCAGGATTGAGTTGGGTTAGGTAAAGTGAGGTTAGGTTGGGTTAGGTTAGGTTAGGTGAGGTTAGGTTGGGTTAGGTTAGGTTAGGTGAGGTTAGGTAAGGTTAGGTTGGGTTAGNGGTTAGGTTAGGTTAGGTGAGGTTAGGTTGGGTTAGGTTAGGTTAGGTGAGGTTAGGTAAGGTTAGGTTGGGTTAGCTTAGGTTAGGTTAGGTTGGGTTAGGTTAGGTTAGGTAAGTTTAGGTTAGGTATAGATAGACGCGCGAGTGTGCGCGATTGGGACAGTTTTAATGATTCTTGCGCATCGGAGGGAAGAAATTAAATTAAAAATTAGAGTCGCAGAGTCGTTATTGCTCGACTTCACCTATGTTGTGTTAATTATTCGTTTTCGCGTCATAATTTCGGATTAATAGTAATTACAGACCATGTACGATTATAAAGGATTTACAATTTACGTGTTGTTGAATATTTTTCTGCCTAATATTAATAGTGTTTTATCTACTAGTTGTGAAAAGTCTGGAACATTTATGTATTTTATCAATAGGTTCCTGCCTTTTTGCAAGCAGGAAATATTACAGTCAAAATTAGATGCAAAAGTATTACATTAGTAAATTGTAGATTTTCTATAATCAAGCATTCCCAATAACACCTCTGAAGCTGAAATTATGACGTCAAAGCTAAGAATTTCTGCACAATTGGAGAAGCTGAGCCTTAAGAATACAGGAGTGGAACATTCGCTTATAACGCGAACTCCAGCTGCACGCGCTGTCAAAATGGCGGTACCGGCCAGCAATATGTCGGAACGTCGTTCATCAGTCGGCGACCGGGTAACCTACTTGCCACCCGGCAGCGGGGAAAATCATGCGGTATGCAGTAGCCAATCAGACGCGAGGCCCGTTCCCAAAGCCTCGCGCCGCCAATCAGACGCGAGGCCCGTTCCCAAAGCCTCGCGCCGCCAATCAGACGCGAGGCCCGTTCCCAAAGCCTCGCGCCGCCAATCAGACACGAGGCCCGTTCCCAAAGCCTCGCGCAGCCAATCAGACGCGAGGCCCGTTCCCAAAGCCTCGCGCCGCCAATCAGACACGAGGCCCGTTCCCAAAGCCTCGCGCAGCCAATCAGACGCGAGGCCCGTTCCCAAAGCCTCGCGCCGCCAATCAGACACGAGGCCCGTTCCCAAAGCCTCGCGCAGCCAATCAGAGAATGGGTACGCTCCCAACCAAGAAACCGCCACGTCGTTTCGTTTCTGTGTACTCATCTACGTCGTGGCAGAGTTTTGTCGTCACAGAAAACTCAGACGAAGACATGAACACGTATACAGAAAACAAGCCAAGATTAACTGTGGTCAACAAATTAAAAAAAAGTTATTTAAAAAAATGCACAATTTGTTAAAATCCGACGAACAGCACAAGTAAAATAACCACAGAGATATTACCGAAACTAATTAAGTTCGAAGTCAGAAGAAAACAGATTAACGCCAAATAAACAAGACAACACGACGAGGACAACAAACAGTTCGTCTAAGGAAACCAATACGCACTTTTGTGTTTGTCGTTGTTGCGTCGTACGTCTGCAAACGACTCATGAATCACAGTCCGCGTTTTGCAGCTGTTTCGAAACTTATTAGTTTCTCAAATCCATAAATATAAGTATTCGCGATATTGCATATTCAGCGACATTCAGAAACTCTTTCATTCAAGAATGTCAGTAATAAAAATTTAGAGAAAAAAAAATGTAGTTTATTATATTTTAATATTTCCTGATAATTCAATTAGTTCCAGCCAAAAAAAAATGTTTTACAGTATACATAAACGGATTTATGTACGCCCTTTGCAGTTCCCAAGATCGTTTACGTTAGTGGTAATATTGTTTCACCAAGCGAAACGTAGGTCTGAATTACTATATTCTTACGCGTTAATTTTCTTCGAAATGTCACACAAGGTCGGTTCTAGAAAGATTCCTCCAGCTCAATTCTTAAACACCGCCAGTGAAAATGTTTCTCTCAAACAAATCTACGAGCCCACTTGTGTTTTCTCGCGTGACTGTTTTTCATACGACGTGTGTTATTTGGTAATACGTCAGGGAGTTACTGACTTTTCTTTCAAAAACACTACTTAATGATGATCTCCACCGATGTTCTTCAGGACACGCACAAACAATCTTCGTTGATCAAGTCGCACAGTGCGCATCCGGATTCCTAAGGGATGCAAATTCTACAAAACAATAAAAGCGCTACAGTAAAAATTTCATTTCTTAATTTTATTCAATATTAAAATTTACACACAGATATTGTTTACAAAATTAAACTACCTATCTTAACTGTTAATATTTGCAGTATTATTCATATTAGTGAGTGCAATATTTAGTACCAATCTCTTTTATAATTTAAGTCATAATTGTCTTTATACTAGCTAGTCACTTAATCTGTGTTTATTAACTGCAATTATACGATCAAAATGTACATTGCTATACATAAACATAATTTCAAATGTCTGCCAGTTACTCGCCTTGACCAACTTTTTCACAGTCCAACTGGTCCGTCTCTCTCTCTCTCTCTCTCTCTCTCTCTCTCTCTCTCTCTCTCTCTCTCTCTCTCTCTCTCTCTCTCTCTCCCCGATGCTNNNTCTCTCTCTCTCTCTCTCTCTCTCTCTCTCTCTCTCTCTCTCTCTCTCCCCCCGATGCTCGCAGACTTCACTCGCCAGTCGCTGAGCCGCTGCTCGTCACTTCGATGAACGCACCTACCGCTCAAGTCCGTACAAGGCCGCGACTTATATATAGCTCAGACGGCCTGGTCCAGAAGGTACTTTGCACCTCGTGTTGCTCTGATCCGGGGATGAGACGGTGAACAGAAAACTCGAGCAACGCCTACCCAAGACAATCGATCTTTCAAGGCCAGGAGTTCCATCAGTTTCAACCGCCTGATCGCGGCACGTGTAAGTGTTACCGCGACCCGTCTGTAACTCTGCCCTCCCTTCTCCGGTCACCGTGTTTATCAACGGTCGTCCGAGGGGGTGAGCAGAAGGGCACGAGGACAACGTGGCAACATTTAACAATATTTTCCATGCACGGTTTTCGAAAATTCTTTCCTCCGAAGATATCCCATGACGGGAAAATTTGTCAATAGCGAAGAATACGTGGAACGAATAATGAACGTCTACAGTATTTGATTTTACGGTGACGCAATCAGTTTCCTAGCATGATCAAATCGAATGACTTGAGTCTGGCGCCACGCTTCTTTTGATTTTAAACACCCTTTATTTGTCAGTCTCGTACTTTGACAGAATAGCACATTTGGCGCCTGTAATGATGTGTTATATCACCGATATGTAATATAATTGAACATGGCGTCTAGCGAGGTCTGGTTTTTTTTAGCGTAGCTGATATCACACAGATAGCGCCGGCGATATTACGGAAACCGGTTCCAGTGACACCGGGTCGTCCTGCAAACAACGCCCAAAGAGCTTCCAACGCAGAGGAGCGGTATATCGTGCTTCGAGCGAGAAGTGAGCTTGCAAGTGAAGCGAATAATTCTTCACGCTCCCCCCCCNAACGGCTGGCTTTGTCCTTGGAGCCACGGACCAAAGTCATTAGTATAGTGGTGGCACTTTTATTTGAGGCCACGGAGTGTGATTGGTGAATCCGCTATTGGGTGAGCTAATAGGAAGGTATTCTAAGAAAAACGGCTCAAGGGGCATTCTTAGTTGTCAAGATGGATCTCGCTGTAAGCATATGTGTCTATTATAATGTTAAAAAAAATATGGAATATTTCAAAGTCCATATTTTTCAAGAAATAAATGAAAGGTCGATATTTTGTTGGTTATTTAAACATACATATGGTCGTGGAAAAGTGCCAAAGTGAGCCAAAATCGCTGCCAGACGCCCTCTGCTAACGATATTCATTACTCTCGTCAAACAGTGATTTTTAACTGTAGCGACAATGCTGTAACTTTTTCTCAACAGACTGCTGTATTGAAACTTCATAGTCACCGCTTACATTTGTGAGGAAATAGGACGCACGCGAAAGCTTGATTACGATATTTTCTATCTCCACCGCAATGCCTCCGCGCGGCGGACGTGAACTTGAGTAGTTAGTGGTTTTTTGGGACGTCCCTTAAAATTTCTAAGGGAGGCATAAAGCTTGTAAGCCTCTGAAATAATTTAACAGTTTTTTGTTAAAAGAAAAGTAAACATTCCCACATGAAAAAAATTTAACACCACTGAAGTATGAGTCGCTATAGTAAACCTTGCATAAGCATCAAAGCCTATATCACAGAATTTGGGGAAGGGGCCGCGATGGTGTAGTGTCTAGACTGCTCGCCACCCACCAAGATGAGCGGGCTTCGATTCCCGGTGGAGTTAACCCGCATTTCCGCATGTGGGAAACGTGGCGGGCGTTAATGTTGGCCAGCGGATTTTCTCGGGGCACTGCCGTTTATCCAGATCTTGCATTCTGCCGCTGCTCCACCTTCACGTCATTTCACCCTGAGACGCTCAAGACCAGCCAACTCGAGACGGTAATTTGCACGAAGCAACGTGTGATGCAGGCGAAACACAGAATTGGCGCTAGGGACTGCAAAGCCCGCAGAAAACACAGTACGAGTAACCGCTGCCATAGCCAGAAAGGATCAGTTTACATGCACAGAACATCGAAATCTGGATGTACCTACATTTGATCCCGAATCAGACTCTGTCTGATTTGCGATTTCCTGTTGACACTCTGAATACCTTGTTGGCTATTAAGTATTCGTGTATGCATAGGGGTGCAGTTAAATTCGTTCAGTTTGGCGCCTGTCTCTACTGACATTTGAAATGAAATGTTTAAAGCGGTGTTGTAACTTTAATATTGTTTTCAGAGCATTATGTGTTTACAGAGTGGAGTTCTAGCCGTTCTAACGCATTTTTCTGTCATACCTAAAATTTGATTTAAAATAAACACATTTATTTTTGCCAAATGTGCTAATTCATTTTCTGAGCACAGTGACTAAGTAAAATATATTTGTCTCTTTCAAGGCTTTGAGATTGTCTCATAGTAGCTGCGGCCCCAATGTTTTAAAACGTTTCAGTTTTGTTAGGAAAAGACTGCCTGGAGCAAACAGAACAATGATGGAACTGATTTCAAGATTATGTCCAAATGTATCAGCTGGATAAGTTTTATTAGTGGTCGTCATGTGGCAGAGAATTTTCTAAACCTTCTGATTCTTGTGCAACTGCATGCGTGTGCTGTGTTGGTAAGGTATTTTGAAATTCGTGTTTTTCTCCCATTTTTACACACAGTGCATCAAAGTATTGTATTTACTTTAACTAAAACTTCTAATATTTTAAATTAAGATTTGTCCAGCGAGTTTGTATTTTTGTGCAAGAAAAAGCATACTTATCAGCATTTATGGTCACAAATTAACTCATAATTTTGTGTCAGCCATAACATTTTCTTTCGGGTTAAAGCTTTACTTATTATATCACTAATAAGCTCTTTTAAAACAAGGAAAATATCAGTAACTTGTGGAAAATTTAAGAATTCGTTCTTAATTGCTCTAAATCACTTAGACTCCTTTCCAGACATGCTCCTGCAGTACCTGCAATAATAAACACGTTAGCCGCGCTAATCGGCAACGTCCGCCCTGTTTCCCTCATAGGAAAATTGCGCATTGCATCGAAGACCGACCCCAAGACGTGTTAGGCGTCCGACTACGTATTTTGTGCGTGCAGCCCTCGTACTTATCAAATGGAGTGTAGAGGTTTGGACAGTGCGAAGTGAGTTTGGAGCAGTGCTGGAATGCAAAGGCGGGGGGAAACGGGAGATCCTCGAGGAAACACACCGAACAGCGGTATCGTCCGGTGAAAATCCGGGATTGGCCTCGCCGGGAATCGATCCCCTGTACTCCTTGGTGGGAGTACTAGTATAGTCACAATTTAACACCAATTTAACCCATGCCTTACCACGGACTCGAAACCAACGCCCATTGTACCGTACGTCGGTGCTCATCCAACTACCCAATGGAGNACCCATGCCTTACCACGGACTCGAAACCAACGCCCATTGTACCGTACGTCGGTGCTCATCCAACTACCCAATGGAGAGCAGTCATCTCCTAAGCTGGTGATCCGTATAGAATCTAAATCACGGCCACGTAAATATGGCTGTTCCCTTCGTGGTACGTAATTTTCCCCTTGCGATCTGCGGTGCTAAGGATCTAGTCTTGTAAACACGCCACATACACAACAACAAATAACTCGCGCGCGAACAAAAGAAAAATAAACCCCTAAAGTCGCCGATGCCGTCGAAAGGTTAGAGAAGGTTCCCGCTGAGAGGCAACCTGGCCCCCTTATGTTTCACATCAGCAGGGGGGCACCTTTGCCCCCCTCTGCCCCCACCCGTCAGCGTTCTTTTCTCGCCAGTCCCACAGAACACAAAAACCTTTAAGGAACGCCTCGCCGCCATCATTAAACAGGCGGTGGGTGGAGAAGATGGAACGTGGTCGAGTTAACTAGATTTGTAATCAACCGGTATATAACTTTCGGGAATAACGTAATTACCCCCGTGTGTTGGGAAAGCCAATAACTTCGCCGGGTCCGGAAAGTTTCCGATCAATTATTGTGGAACTTATTTGTTACACAGCTTGTGTTTTCCGCTCTTCTGCCCCTTAAAATTCCGTGTTGCTTTCTTCTCCAAGCTTCTTATTTCCCCCTCTTTCCTTTGAACTCTACCGGACTATCTGCGAAGTGAAACTTCCACAAGAAAGCGCACAAAACTATTTTACACCACTAATCAATTTGTAATTAGAAGATTGGCGCGCTTATTCAATGAACAATGCGTATCCAAAATTATTGCGGTGTTGGTGTTTCATTTAAAGAAGAGAGGTTGTCAAAATTCTAAATGAAAAGAATACTTATTTTATTCACGACCGCCTTCCTTTGACTGAATTCAAAGACACAATCACTTAAAATTTCGGCTTTGTAGTCTCGGAAACGTGTGTGACAACTATAAAGTGAGTCACTTTCATCTGACAGTNATCACTTAAAATTTCGGCTTTGTAGTCTCGGAAACGTGTGTGACAACTATAAAGTGAGTCACTTTCATCTGACAGTTTACTATTAGTCACTGTGGTTCCTTTTATCGTGTATCCCTTTGCAACCTAACATTCTTAAAATAAAATTATTATGAAGCCGCTTAAAAATTTTAAAGAGAGGCCTCCTCTGTTATTTGTAACATATATTTTCCTAGAAACACAAGTCTTTTGTCATTTGTTGGTATTAGACTATGGAATCATCGGTACGGTTGGGAACTTCAATGCGCTTTTAAGACCGTAGCTCACGAGAACTTTCAAGCAACCACAAAAGTGTCTAATTCCGAGGAGAAATCCCAGTAACAAGTATTCCTAATACAAGTGAATACCTGAAACGTTTGTAAGACTCTTATATTTCACTTCTTGCAAATATATCGACGATATATAACGCGGCTCTTCCGTTGCCGTAACCAGTTGAACGTATTTGTAACGGTGTGGGGTTGTTTTCATAAAATGTGATTCCCAATACGAAATCAAGAACTCGACACGGATTGTTTGTTCCCCATAACATTTCACTTATCGGCAGTCTATTAAGCTGCGAAATTCAATTAATTTTATTAAAATTATATTACTTAGTAAAGCTAAATCATCACCAATTATAACTACTTAGAAACAAAAGTCAGCTTCTTAGTGAGTATTTTAGAAGTCCGTGCACATCCCCAAAAAAAAAATGGTATTGATTATAAAGACAATTTCTGAAAATTTGGTGCTCATTTATTCTATCACATTCATAGATATTT
The DNA here is from genome assembly GCA_002778355.1 of Clitarchus hookeri. Classification (NCBI taxonomy): domain Eukaryota; kingdom Metazoa; phylum Arthropoda; class Insecta; order Phasmatodea; family Phasmatidae; genus Clitarchus; species Clitarchus hookeri. The sequence goes on along the minus strand of NQII01000062.1, from coordinate 1,417,147 downwards.
TATTTGGTGAAACTGGAAGATAAATGTTGAAAACGAGTCTTTGTAATGAAATTTCCTTCCATAGCAGCCGTTCGTTTGTTTTGGTGCACAACCTGCAAGTCACGATGCATCGGCAACGCTGGCGACTAACGTCGCTGACACGTAACGTAATCCCGAGATGAAGCCAGCAAGAAAAGGAAGCCTCGTGGGGAGTCCTTCTACACAAACATCGCCCGAACACCGGACGATGGGCGGAGAACAGACGATGGGAGACAAAGCGAGGGGAACGAGCGAAGCAAATAAGGAATTTGGTCGCGGGCTTAATCTCGCGTCGCAAAACATTGAGGGTGTCTTCGGCCGCTTGGTGAAGGGGGGAGGGGGAGTAGTTCTTTTGTCGGCAAGGACCCACCACGAGGAGAGACCGTCAGCTCGTCTGGCGTCAACGGTTTAAGGGTACTGAAGAGTATAACACCACTTCCTACATTTTTAGCACACTTCATTCTTTTTCGTTGTTACAAATATAATTCTGTAAAAGTATGATAATGTAGAACAATTACAGCAAAAACAAATTAAACGAACCAAGTGCCACTATTTATCCTTTTTTTTTTTTACAAATCTGGAAATTGAGCAAAATTAATATCTTATGATACAGCTCCAAAAATTTATTCATGTTAATAAATTCCAATAATAATATTCTTTGAAAATCTGTCTTGCGGTTCGCCAATGTTACAAGTTAAAATTTTGAAAAATAATTTATTTAAAATAATTAGATATTAAATTATTACCGCAGGTGAACCAAGTGTTTAATTTAAAATAAATTGTAACCCGCAATTCTTTACACTTCAAGAAACGCTGAAGCTGAAATATCTTTTCGAAATTTAAGCTATATATACAAAGTGTTTAAATAACATGGGGACAAACTTCGGCGGTGTATTCTTGACGAAAATATAAGACTACCACTTTTATCGACAAGTGATTAATAAGGGAGCTCCGCGACCCTGAAACATCCCCATTTAAATTGCCTTACTCTGTATATAGTTTGCCTGCCTTGTATGCGACACACATTTCACATGAATTATCTCACAAACAGTTCTCCTGAGAGTGTTCCGAGANATCACTTAAAATTTCGGCTTTGTAGTCTCGGAAACGTGTGTGACAACTATAAAGTGAGTCACTTTCATCTGACAGTATACTATTAGTCACTGTGGTTCCTTTTATCGTGTATCCCTTTGCAACCTAACATTCTTAAAATAAAATTATTATGAAGCCGCTTAAAAATTTTAAAGAGAGGCCTCCTCTGTTATTTGCAACAGNTGTGTGACAACTATAAAGTGAGTCACTTTCATCTGACAGTTTACTATTAGTCACTGTGGTTCCTTTTATCGTGTATCCCTTTGCAACCTAACATTCTTAAAATAAAATTATTATGAAGCCGCTTAAAAATTTTAAAGAGAGGCCTCCTCTGTTATTTGCAACAGATATTTTCCTAGAAACACAAGTCTTTTGTCATTTGTTGGTATTAGACTATGGAATCATCGGTACGGTTGGGAACTACAATGCGCTTTTAAGACCGTAGCTCACGAGAACTTTCAAGCAACCACAAAAGTGTCTAATTCCGAGGAGAAATCCCAGTAACAAGTATTCCTAATACAAGTGAATACCTGAAACGTTTGTAAGACTCTTATATTTCACTTCTTGTAAATATATCGACGATATATAACGCGGCTTTTCCGTTGCCGTAACCAGTTGAACGTATTTGTAACGGTGTGGGGTTGTTTCCATAAAATGTGATTCCCAATACGAAATCAAGAACTCGACACGGATTGTTTGTTCCCCATAACATTTCACTTATCGGCAGTCTATTAAGCTGCGAAATTCAATTAATTTTATTAAAATTATATTACTTAGTAAAGCTAAATCATCGCCAATTATAACTACTTAGAAACAAAAGTCAGCTTCTTAGTGAGTATTTTAGAAGTATGTGCACTTCCCCAAAAAAAAATTGTATTGATTACAAAGACAATTTCTGAAAATTTGGTGCTCATTTATTCTATCACATTCATAGATATTTTATTTGGTGAATCTGGAAGATAAATGTTGAAAACGAGTCTTTGTAATGAAATTTCCTTCCATAGCAGCCGTTCGTTTGTTTTGGTGCACAACCTGCAAGTCACGATGCATCGGCAACGCTGGCGACTAACGTCGCTGACACGTAACGTAATCCCGAGATGAAGCCAGCAAGAAAAGGAAGCCTCGTGGGGAGTCCTTCTACACAAACATCGCCCGAACACCGGACGATGGGCGGAGAACAGACGATGGGAGACAAAGCGAGGGGAACGAGCGAAGCAAATAAGGAATTTGGTCGCGGGCTTAATCTCGCGTCGCAAAACATTGAGGGTGTCTTCGGCCGCTTGGGGAAGGGGGGAGGGGGAGTAGTTCTTTTGTCGGCAAGGACCCACCACGAGGAGAGACCGTCAGCTCGTCTGGCGTCAACGGTTTAAGGCTACTGAAGAGTCTAACACCACTTCCTACATTTTTAGCACACTTCATTCTTTTTCGTTGTTACAAATATAATTCTGTAAAAGTATGATAATGTAGAACAATTACAGCAAAAACGAATTAAACGAACCAAGTGCCACTATTTATCCTTTTTTTTTTACAAATCTGGAAATTGAGCAAAATTAATATCTTATGATACAGCTCAAAAAATTTATTCATGTTAATAAATTCCAATAATAATATTCTTTGAAAATCTGTCTTGCGGTTCGCCAATGTTCCAAGTTAAAATTTTGAAATATAATTTAATTAAAATAATTAGATATTAAATTATTACCGCAGGTGAACCAAGTGTTTAATTTAAAATAAATTGTAACCCGCAATTCTTTACACTTCAAGAAACGCTGAAGCTGAAATATCTTTTTGAAATTTAAGCTATATATACATAGTGTTTAAATAACATGGGGACAAACTTCGGCGGTGTATTCTTGACGAAAATGTAAGACTACCACTTTTATCGACAAGTGATTAATAAGGGAGATCCGCGACCCTGAAACATCCCCATTTAAATTGCCTTACTCTGTATATAGTTTGCCTGCCTTGTATGCGACACACATTTCACATGAATTATCTCACAAACAGTTCTCCTGAGAGTGTTCCGAGAAGACGACCTTTTTCGTTCATTTAGAGGTGTTGATTCGCATGATGTATTTAAAAATTGCTTAGAACGTAGTGTTACAAAATTTGAAACAAACATATGGTGCCAACAGCCATTCCCAAAAGTAAGGGGGATTATATTACCGGCCGCGTTTTTAGGGGTGTAAGAACTCCTTTGTACAAAACACCATTCACCGATTAGTTTCTTAATCACAAGTCATTTCTGATATTTTCAAATAAACTAATTTTCAAACTCAAATTTTCGGGGTGCATAGCTACCTTAATAATCACTTAAGGGGATAAGTTGTGTATATATTATATATATATATACTGTCGTTTTATATTTTTGTAATAAATTGCCTGCCGAAGTTTGTCCCCATGTTTTAGAAAAAAGTGGTGTATATATATATTTATATATATATATTTTATTTCAAAACGATTTGGTATTTTAATTAAGTAATTGTCATAAGCGGATCATAAAACCACAAAAAACTCCTATGCATCTAGAAACAAAATTTGTTTCTTCAAGAGTAGAGAAATCACGGAGACAAAATGGCGAAGGTTCCTAGAGGAACGAATGAGGGTAGTACACACTTTTCGTATTAAAATAATTTATTTCAGAGTGATATACTCTAAATCATTCCTCAATGTTAACATTGTCTTTATCGTATTGTCAACAATTTTTTTTTTATGTTTAACGTCCTTAAATGTTTGTTTAAAAATCCATTACAATACTGAAGGACAGACACTTCTCGAAAGGTGGAGAAAAAATGCCTGCAGGCAGTAGAGACAGATGGGCTGCGTGAGAGTTATGTGTACGTCAAGGATTCAATACGTCAGAAATGATTTTCGACGTGAATACGTGTTACAAATCACACCGACACACGGTGTACAATGAAGAAAACAGCGAAGTGACGTTTATGGGCTGATCCGTTTCGACAATATAACTTCGTGACTAATGACACGATTGAAATAAACGTTCAATCGCGTATACGACTACTACGCAAGAAATACCTTCAGTTGTCGCCGCGCATGCGCAAGGTGCGGGTGAGGGCCCGCGGTGACGCGGAAATTTTGAGCTCGGGAGAAAATTTCTGGGAAGTATATCTCGCGACTCTGTTGTGTTGGCGCGCTGATTTTGGTGCCAAACAAATAACCTCATCTAGGTCTATCGATTTGAGCCCTTAAAACCGAAGTATCACTTTTGTTACTTTCATTTAATTCCCATATTATCAAAGAAAGTATAACCCGCTAACTTAGACGTATTCTCTTATATAACGAACTTGCCGCCTACAGTGACGTCCCGATTATTTTACAAGCAACTATAGGCCTTTCGCGGTTACTTGGCCACTTTTGAAAACAACCAATGAAAAATGTCACTGCCCCTACCTGCACGCATTTTAACGGGCACACTGATTGGTAAGCACCCGGTAAAGTTGGTTACGATAGAGAGAAAGTAGTTCCATGTCTTAACGTCGAATTAAAAAGATTTATTTAAACATTTGTGAGTACTGAAACGTTTTCTTTTACTTTTTGTTGTTTATATTGGATATAAGCGCAAGACTGAAAATATATAAAATATTTACTTTCCTAAAATGTTTACAGTTTTCTTTGACCGACGCATGAACAAAGGGACGAGGTCCATGGCAGTGTTAATTTTACATGTGATGTGAGAATACACGGTGAGCACACAAGTAGATCATATGCAGGGCATTCAGAAATGTTCAGTTTGCCGTCAACAGCCTTTACATATAAAGTTACAAGTACATGTGGTGAGGCGCTTTCAAGACGGGCGTTTAAATGGCGTGGTGACATACATCGCACGACTCAGGAAACAGCGAGAAATGATCGTGAGTTTGTCACCGCCACACAGAAGAAAGAGAAGAAAGCCTCTGAAGAAACGGCGAGGAGTTAATTCCAAAGCGTTCATAGCGAGTATTAGAAGAAGGCCACAGAATAGATATTTAATTGAAGAAGTCTTTAAAAGTGAAAGAGCTAGGCCGTTCGTACTGAAAAAATTTTCTGCGGTAATTTGTCTTAAGGGAGCGTGTTGTACACAGTTACGCTAAATTTTTTAATGGAGACCACAGGTTTTTGAAATACAACATTGAAAAACTAAGAAAGTGCAATTCTAGATAAATGCTTTTGTCAGCTCAGTGAACAAATATATTGCTAGATTGATACATTTATTTTGCATTATTTCCTGCACCACAATGGCATCTCAAAATGTAATACGTAAGCAATATCTCGTCCGGAATATGCGACACTGCTAAAATATTTGCTCACGAAATTAGTAAAAACCGTTATTTTGGTTTGTCCATACTTCGTTTGTTTATATATTAGCACCCATAAACGTGAAGAATACGATTTACTTTATAGCAATCATGTAAGTGTTACACGCTCTTAAACACAATAAAGTTTTATTTGAATCGATTTGAATCTTTTGCTCTTCAGCCCTTTCGTCCAAACATTGTTCGTTCCAAGGTCGTTCACGCAAAACCGTTTCGCTTTAATTGTATTTGAAACGCAGCTGCTTATCTAGTAGTAATTGGTTTAAAAGTTATTTTGTCTGAAGAGACGCTTGTCTGAAGATCACCTGTCAAAACGGTATGATCCAGTTAAGACCAAGCAATTTTTGTAACGACGACAACTACGAATTTCCTCGATCACTTGGCGCCATCCTGAAGTCTGCTACCACAGAATGCGTCTTTGCGTTGTTCGTTTTTGGCATCCCGACGAATGATGCTGGGTTTGAAACGAAGGTGATAGATGGCCAGTTAAGAAATGACGGGTGCTTTATCGTGGCACTGTGGAGCAGAGACCACCACAAAAAGTCAACTCAAAACAGGAAGGCCAATGCAAATTAGGCTACTTTATTACGTACTACTTTGTACTAACCTCCCAGCCTAATTACATCAACGGATACACCTGCGCTGGAATATTTCCCAGTGCATGCTGTATTTAATGTTACGATGTACGTACAGGATTCGACCGTAGTCATCGAACTCCGACACTTTCGACCATTTCGTTTAACTATCGACTCTACTATGGACCCGACAGGTATTTTATTTAGCCCAAGGCTGTTAAATCATAAAGCTTAAAGCATGCCGTAAATAATAATAACGTGTGAAGATCTTTAGCCGAGTTAAGGTAATCTCTCAAATTACTTAAAATGCGGTAACTACTGAGACGTGGAGTTATTTCATAATTCTAGGTTTGCCATAAAGATTATACGACCGCTAAATAAAAAAAATGTTGCGCTTGGGCCATTGCGGAGGTATGGTGAGTTAGTCTACTTTACAACTAAATACCGACATTAACAAGGAGTTATCTGTGTTTTAAGACAAAGGAATTACGGTGCGCGAGCAGCTGAGGCCGATTTGAATGTTCGAGAAGCAAGGGAGCGTTAAGGGCGACACCATAATGCGAGGCAAATGCCCGATTGTCCCTACGCCCAAGGCACCGAGGGTGAGCGGAGATAATTTTTATTATATTCAGGTTAGGAAGAATAAGAGATTCATAGTAGGAGAGTTTGGCGTAGGGAAAATAACCGCCGCAAAGCGCGCTGCTCTCTCAAAGAGGTCGATTTTAAGCTGGCGATAAATAAAGCAACTATGATTATTCTTGTTTAAAAGTTCATATTTGGTCCGAATTGTGATATAGTTTTGCCCCTGCCAATATATTAAATATTAACTGCACTTTGTAATTATTGAGCATGTGCATGATTGGTGTTGACAACAGTGAACAGTAAAAATACAATTGCGTTTTCCTTTTACCTATAGCAAACTCGCGTATGTGATTAAAAAAAGTTACGAGTACAATAGTAAAATAAAAATAGCAACCATCAAAAAGAATTTTTCGGTTTAGTTGTCACATTTAAGTAAAGTATGCCTAATTGTGTGATCTAACGTTTTTGCTGAATCCAGTTTCACGACAGAAAATTCAACTACATTCGAACATATTTAGTTAAATTTGCTCCAACAGTTCGAAGAACCAAGTGTATTCTGTACTCCGGTTGTAGTACAACAAAAATCTGGAAGGATCTAAACAGTTATATTTATTTTATGAAAATTGCGATTATCCCATTCGTTTGCATACAGAAATACAGAACGGAAAAATGCTTTACACATGTTACACCAGCGCTGCCTGGTGGCGAATAAAACTTATTTGCGGAACTGCTAGCATTGGGTTTCCCAACCTGAGGTCAACCAAACTTATCGGAGTGTCTGAGTCGTGCAATTTGCAACATAGTAATATTTTAGCGAGCACATCCGCGCGACGTACGTCTTTGCTGTGCGGCGCGGCAATGAGACTAACGTACAGGTACGCCAGGTGTGGTGACGACCGTGTGCCGACAAAGCGCCAAGGACGTGCACGGTAGCGTCACCTTCCTTAGAAGTTTCCGAACTGGTCCAGTCCATAAATCTGATCCCGTGCCACCCACTGACGCTACAGTCCCGGTCAAAAGTTTAACACCACCTGTAAATATTATGCAGCACCCAAACTTTTATCCCCATTTCCTTTCTAGACAATTACTTTGAAAATAATATGGAGACTTATACTTTATTGGCTTGCGTGGTATATTATTGCATTTGTGAAATTTTATTATATTTCGGAGAGCATCAATTTTAGATGCATAAAATGCTGGCAAGTACAATATTAACAACAAAACCTTTTTCTTACAGGAAATTCTGAATTCTTTTATAAAATCCTTAAAATTAAAAAAAAAAATTCGATTTAAAAATTAGTAAAAACTTTTTTTTTCATAAATTTTTGATTAATCTCGCAATCTTTCCATCAATCAGCACTGCAATCAGCACCACAACCAGCATTCCACAGCAGTCCATGCCAATCCTTAGATCAATCCCAATCCTTCGATCAATGACAATCATTCGATCGATCCTTCGATCAATCCGTCGGTTTGTCCCTCACCCATATGTGTAGAAATCACGTTCATTCGCAAACCGTCTCCAAATGTGTACATGTCGAGAGTATTAGTGTTTCGTATGCAGCCAACTATCCATGCATTTTTATACTAAAGTCTTTATTACCATTCCATATGCATGTCTTTCCGCTAATAGTCGAGTTCTCATACCACCTATTTAAAGTTGTAATTGATAAAAGTATACGACACACAAAAATTAAGAAAAACAATTATTTTATAATAATAATTTGTTATTTTCTATTTACAATTTCAGAAAAAAAGCAGTTCATCGCTTCATGTGATATATCCCCATTCATTCAGTTTACTAATAATTGAAGGTAACTCAACAACGCGCTGGAAATAACCACGTTTTTGAAGGTCAAAAAAAAATATATGAGTCAATCAACAAGTTCATTCGGGTCTTCGGGGAAATAGGTAGCCATTATTCTCGGCGTCTTCTGCCTTCTTCGTGTCGCTCATTGCAGCAAATGTGTTGGAGGGGGGTGTCAGTGCATCGGGAAGACCGCCATCATGGTCTTAAACATTATCACTGTCTTCATGTTCATTTCCAAATATACTGTCGTCATGTTCATTTCCAAATATACTGTCTTCATGGTCGTCTTCACTTTCTGTTTCATCCTCAATAATAAATGTGCTTTTCTTTGTAGCAGGTATTGTATGCTCATCAGTATTCCTAAAAGCACTTAAACACAAATCCCAACCAGCAATTCCCCGCAACTCCAGAGACTGGCTCCCAGTTTTTTTTTTTTTTTTATCTTTTTTGTCATGCACTGCGTCGGATATTTTGTGGCACAATGGTCTATTAAACCGTGTCCGTCCCCTTTCCTCTCACTCTCAAGTGCTTAAAATAACAACTTTTCACTTCGTCATCATTTGTTCTGGAATCATCGTAATTTCTCTTTGTAGTTGCTAATTATTTAATAAGTGATTACAAATTACGTAGTCGGGCTTTCTTGCTTGTCGTTGTGTTTTCACCGCTATTCATAGAAAAGCACGCGGCTCATGGTATACATATAATTTTATTTGTGGAGGCAATAAAAATTCCCTTTAGTTTCGCAGACTCCGCTTCATCGTCGTCCACATGCTTTACGTTTTATTTCCCGGTTGGCGTTTTGGAACGATATTCCGAGAATAGAGTAAATTTACGCAGAGTCGAAACTGAGCATAGGTAGTGTAAAAGTGGTTTTGTAACGTGCATGATGTGTTTACAAACACGATCTGATTAATGTTCGGTCTCGTTTGCAATGTGTAATTTTTCCGTTTATGTGCAATAACTTTTTTTTTCAATGAAAAAATATTATATTTCTTATTATAGTAAGTTTAAATATTACATATAGTTTCAAAAGAAGTGGACAAATTTAATCCACGTGTTATCTGGTAATTGTGATACAGCAAGAACCAGTTGATAAAATAAAAATTATGCTGTAATAATTACTTTATAATTACGTGACAAAAATCGCAAATTATATTTGTTTTACAGCGTAGAGTGTATTTCCAGCGAGGTATAGCTGTGGTTTCAAAATAAGTGTATCTGAACAACTGGAACAAGCTAGAAACTAGTAATCCAACATGGCGTGTGAATGTATGTCTATCACTTTACACAACTTCTTTCGTATATTTATCTACACAAAGAGAAATCCATACTGTTACCTATTCGTAAATATTATAACCGAAAAGGCTGTAGTAACTTTAAATAAAAACTTTGAATTTTAATCAACTGGCAGTTGTAATTTTCCATCTGCGCCCGTATCTATAACGTGCACATTTCCTTTTAGTTCGGCTAATTATATTAATCATGCCACCATTTTCCACTTGGCCCTTCGTTACTCGCCTTAATAGGTGACGTTAAAAGGTTCAATATGGAAACGTACTCAGAATAATTTACTCTGTGGTTTTTGACAACACCGCATACACCAAGTAAAAAATTTACCGAGTGTTCTGGGACAGGCTATAAGTGAATTTTACTCGCAGATTAACGTTTTGTAATGCCGTCCCGTTGGTTTTTGTGTGTTTGTAAGAAGCCACTTTACTGTTTGACTCTGATCACAATTGCTATTGGCTCTCGAGTTTTTAGTGGCGAGAAATGTCTATGCGGGATTCACGTTAAACGAGGAAAACAAAAAAAAAATTATTCTCTCAGTGAACATTTTAAAACTCATGATTGGGTCAGTTATTTTATCGTATGTTATTATAGCAACCGGTGACGTTGTTTCGATTCCACAAATTCTAATATCTCAGAACTGCCATCTTGACACTCTTTAGACTCTTCGTTTTCAGAGTTTGTGTGTTATTAGCAGCTCTTCCTTCGAGCTGAATATATTACACAGTCATCGTGGCCGTACAGGCATCGTTTAGTTTGCCCTGTAAACAATTTCACAGCTAGAACAGAATATTTTGTTTGTATAACCCTCTAGTGATATCTCAGGCACAAACTTAATAACTTTCCAGTAGCTAGTTTTCTTTTGTGCAATACGAATGAAAGTTTCAATGACGTCGTCGAAAAGGATTCGTAATGATAAAAAAGTAGAATTTTGGCAGTGTGTTTCTCCTGCAGTTCATAACAGCGCGTGTCTTGAAAAATTTTATTTTCAAATTTATTTTCTTAAGTTGTTGTTATGTCTACAGCCAGATTTGAAAACCATTAATTATTCGCCTTTTTTTTTAAATCTCACATTTGTAAGTTGCCAACAAATATACTTTATATATATATATATATATATATATATATATTTAAACACGCAAGTTATAAACGAAGATACTCCAACATGCCCTCATTGGAGGGGTTCTATCTCCCTTGACTTTATCGTTCTGCGTCTCACAGGTACGCACAGAAAGTCTCTGAACATCCAAACTCTAAAAATCGTAATGGGCCACGAATTGCTCGGAAACTGACTTGTTTTAAAATTTACACAGTGAAAGAACTTTCGTATGTTTACAAAATTAATGCTTGCAGTTCTTCAGGTTCGGCTGAAATTTCCTCGTTAACATTCACTGCAATGCTTGCACAAAACTGTGTTAAGTTTTCAGCCTACAGCTATTACAATTTATTAATATTTTTTTTACTATCCCTAACTACTAACATATTGCCTAACTTAAGTTTAAAATTAAATACCTCCATCCCTATTACGGCACCAGTATTACAAATCGCTAGGGGCGTATCCGAGTTCATGATGGTCTAAATAAAAATATAAGAACTAAATTTATTTTGTGATGTGGAAGTATAAATGTACAATGTTTTTTTTTAACCGACACTGTATATTTTATGTTTAATAAACGAATGAATCTGTATAATTAATTTAGCACGTTTATTATATATATGAGTCGTGGATACAATATTTCACTGGAAGTGTTAAAAAAAAATTTTACGACGTGTTTTTAAGGATTATTTTCAGTAAAATGTACAAAACTTGTAACTGTGTACACCGGATGTAGAGTCTCGAATCACCACCAATGCGACATCCTGTCTACACGATTATCACACTTTGGCTTCCATAAGAGGAGTTTCAATGTCTATAGTCAATTCGCGGTTTCTTCATACATTTTCAATCAAATCTTTCGAAAACCACCTCGTTTATGATGTGATTGGCTGTCTCATAAATATGCCACGTATCATAGGCGCTTTAATACACCTGTTGGCATAGGAGTACCTTATTTATTTTTTTAATTTAACTTCTACCTATATTCTCTCTATAAATTATAAATATTTTATTTATAAATAATATGAATAAAAAAGGGAGAAGAAAAGTTGTGTAGGTAATGCCTAGTAATAAATAGTTATTATGCAGAATGTTATTACATTGAGTGAACACGAATGCGGTACGTTGTCCTTCGGTGTAATTATCTGTAATTGGTTAATCTTTGTTTGCATGGAGCGGAGGAATATCCTGGAAGTAGAAATTCACTAGGGTTTCAGAAGTTGGAAGCAACCGTGAATGGAATATAGAATACAATTCGGTTACATTTTTCAATATCATAACTGCGTAAAATTACGTAACACTTCGACAATATGTCTTAATTTAGTGAGTACAAGACATTATAAAACCAAAAAAGTGATATTTTTAGTCAAAAAAAAGTAACACTTAATTGGAGAAACCCTTCTCTTTGTTTAGATTTAACAAAATCAGCCTGAAAAACAAATATTCTGCTTAATCAATTCTTCATGTTTCTTCGGCTATGTAGAACCGAGTAAATTATTATTTTGCACATTACGTCTCCTAAAGTTTTTGATCTTCTAGATAAATGTACACGGCTGCACATTTTGTCCTGCAATTATGTGGCAGTTGGTGAGAACATTTCTGTACACTGTCCTACAGGCCACACTTTGAAATCGAAACAGTTGCAATTCCTCCAAAAAAAACGAGCGAATTCGACTGCAGATCTGTTAAAACGGCTCCATTTCAATCAGTACATTTCCACTAATCATTTTAGTTGCTGATATTCAGTGCAGTGATTTCTTCTGATCCCTAGTGAACTGCACTGGCCTGGCAGTAGAACATCACTGTATTCCACTGATTTGACATTAGATAGCAGCTGATGAACTGAATATCCAGTCAATTATCTCCAGTGACTGAAATCACATATCGGCAATTAGAGTGAAGTTTCTTCTATGGCTAATAAAATAAAAAATTTACCATTTTCAGAAACTAGTGCACATTTTTAGGAGAGACCAGCTAGAACACGAACGCCGTGATTGCGATTGGATTTCGGCACCGAAAATCAGTCGTAATTTTCAGTCGCGTGTGTGTATATGTGTGTGTCGACACAGACATATACGGCAACCTGGTGCCGTACCATAGTTCGTTCCTTCTAATGAATAATTCCGACAGGTTAAGAACTCTTTTGGTTTGGTCTTACGTTGCATGTCAAGGACGAGGCAGACGTGGTACAGTCTGTCTCACAAACGAGTGCGATTGGTTCGTCAAGTTCCGAAGTCAGTCCTGTCAACAGCTGTTTCCACTGATACATCGGTGCCCC
>NQII01000062.1:1390313-1403896 GCA_002778355.1 Clitarchus hookeri | reverse complement strand
ATGATGTTTACATAAAAACACACTCAGCTGGCCGTCGACATGCCCAGTGTGTCAACATGAAATATTTTATGAAGGGAATGACTGCGCACGAGCGGGGGACCTTCACGACCGCCAATAAGAAGTGTACTCGTTCGCGAGACAAGACTACATCGCAGGAGATACGCATGCCTCGCCTTTATCTTTTTTTTTTTTAAATCTCTCATCAGTAGTCGGTGCGTCTCCGGAGCATTCATCAATACGCCCGGACATCGTCGAGTATACACCCCTTTCATCTTGCATCTCTCTTCGTCTGCCTCCCTCCTCCCGTCGTCACCACCCTTCTCTCTCTCTCTCTCTCTCTCTCTCCCGCACACGCCGCCATCTTGGGCGCCTTGCGCCGGCCGTGGAGCGAGGANCCTCGCCTTTATCTTTTTTTTTTTTAAATCTCTCATCAGTAGTCGGTGCGTCTCCGGAGCATTCATCAATACGCCCGGACATCGTCGAGTATACACCCCTTTCATCTTGCATCTCTCTTCGTCTGCCTCCCTCCTCCCGTCGTCACCACCCTTCTCTCTCTCTCTCTCTCTCTCTCTCTCCCGCACACGCCGCCATCTTGGGCGCCTTGCGCCGGCCGTGGAGCGAGGATGAAGGGGGGGGGGGAGAAGGGGAATAAGTAATAAGCAGGTTGGCAGCGACGCGCGCGGAGGTTTTATGCGGCCCGTGTCGTGGAATTATTACCAGGGTACTGTTGTTCGGCTCTCGGGCGTGTTTTTTTTCCTCTGGGGCGTCGTGATTGGTCGGCTGCCCAGAACTCGCGTTATTACATGCCTCCGTCCACAGGCCACTCCTTTCTACGCAGACGGACGGAAAGTAAAAAAAAAAAAAAAAGAAGGAAAAAAATTACAGAAAGAAACGAGTACAGAAAGACAGAGAGCGAGAGGGAACGCTTTGGGAAGGGGAGAAGAGGGGGAGGAGGAAACGAAAATTACATACAATGAAGACATGTCCCTCCTTCAATGCCAGCCAGCAACAGAGACGGGTGACTCGAGGCTCCGATGGAGACCCACGCATTTATAATTTCCTCTGGTAATTTTTACTTCGAGATAATCTTCCATGTTCCCTTTACAATGCAAGTGCCGCCCATTCCATACCACGGATAAAATTCTTGGACAACAGGGAGGCAGAAAAATGTCTTTCAAATTTCTACTGTCGTCAAAACATAACCAAATCACCTACTAATTTTTCAGGTAATTTTTTTTTTCTCCAAGCCACAAATTTTTCCTTGCTGAACGCATGTCTCATTTCACCAAAACCTCTAAATTATTATTATATTTTTTTTTCCTCACGGCTAACCACCTTGAGGAAGCTTGATTTTCAAGTTTCTATAATGGGATGCGGCAGTTTTTATTTTCGTACGTGTGTTACTCTTGTGCTGAAAACACGTAAAAAGGATTCTTTTTTCTTTAGCCGGATTTTTGCTTCCTCTAGAGGAAATTAACTCGATGTAAGAATTTTTTTTTTTGCGCGTGCATACGCATTATTATATTACCGTTATCGAATATTCGTACACGACGCCGCTAATACATCTTAAAGTAGTTGTTCCCTTGATTTTACAACAGTAAAATGTTAAAAGCAAAGTTCACACAGTTCGCTTCTATTTATATCATCCGAAGCATTACAGCCATAAAACTACCCATTCGGAAAATAATATATTTAAACTGTATGACAGTAGCATGTATTTTGAATCATTGTTTATCTGGTAAAGTGTGTCTGTTCCTTTTTCAAAATCATGATGTCGATCGCCGGGAAAGAAATGATGCACTCAAGAAATAACAGCCCACGCACCTTTTTATGCTCAGTATACAAGCAAAATCCTTTTATGATAATTAAATAGGGGTAGTATAATGAATATTACGTAAAGAGATAAAATAAAGTAGAAATGGTGATACTGATGAATGGAGAACAAGATATGGCCGAGATATGACTGCAAGCTAAATACTCAAACAGATTAATACCGTTGTAGTAGTCATGTTTTTAGTATTTTCTAGACGTTTGAAGAACACTTATTTCAAATTGTGATACATTGAGTGCCTCGAATCTCAATTGTCATATAGATCAAACATAAAACTTTTTAAATTTTGATTGGTATCAGTAAAGGACATACACGCCGGGAAAGGCAGTTGAAGACTCTTCATATATGGTAGTCTTTTTTAACGTAGTGTCCCGTTGATCCCACGTGTTATTATTTTGGGTTCGTGAATTGTCTAGTGTGTGTTGAAACTTACTAAAAAAAATTTTATACTGAACGTTTGTATTTCCCGGGTATGATGGCGCCGTATATGTGTGCATTATAGGCAGTGGTGCTCTGTGATAGGGGGTTACTTTGTAATGGCACGCGAACCATAGACAGATGTGCAACTTATCTGAAAATCGAGTTTATACCATTCTCATACAACAAAACATGAATGTTTTTGATCAACAATTTAAATTACGGATTCAGAAATGTAATCTGCCACGCGTAAATAGGAACTCTTCGAGGCTTACGTCTGCTATTAAAGTTTTACTGGCTGTAAAGTTGGTTCAAAGTTTTTTGGAGCACTTTGGTTTACCCCAAAGTGTTTATTTTTGCCTCATGTAAATATTATTACTGTTGTGCTCGTAATGATTTATTTGTCTACATGCATTGATTAAGCGACGGTGTGAAATATAATTGTGTTACGATTACCTCACTTCCTATTCTGACGTGTACGGAGTAAACACTACACTGTACAAATGTTCGTTGTATTCAGGGGAAAATTAACGCAAATGCACATTTTACGCACGGAAAAATCCGTAATGACGAAGAAACGCAACTTATCTCCGTATACGGGAACTTTCTTAGAGCTTCGGGTATCAGGTAGGAATACCGTCGTGACTACACGAAGAAGTCTTTGCAGGTGTCAACAGAAAATCATCTTTCCTGCGGGAGTAAGGATGTTCACGCCACTAAAGATTAAAATAGCACAACCACAAACCGTGTGTAACAAACAGATGCACTTGAAAACTCGTACATTGTTAGAAAATTAATACTCGTGCGTGTCATTTCAGAAAAAA
This sequence comes from Clitarchus hookeri, assembly GCA_002778355.1. Classification (NCBI taxonomy): domain Eukaryota; kingdom Metazoa; phylum Arthropoda; class Insecta; order Phasmatodea; family Phasmatidae; genus Clitarchus; species Clitarchus hookeri. Next base: position 1,400,824 of record NQII01000062.1, on the reverse strand, counting down.
AAGTACGTTTGCAAACCATTGTTTAGAATTTCGTAAATGAGTGGTTACTGCTACTGACAAGAGGCCGCGGTGGTGTGGTGGTCAAACTACTTGCCTCCCACCACGGGGAACCGGGCTCGATTCAAGCGGGGCCGCCCCCAGATTTTCGCACGTGGGAATCGTGCCCGGAGGATGCCGATGGTCAGCGGTTTTTCTAGGAGATTTCCGGTTTCCCCTGCCCTTGCATTCCGGCGCTGCTCCATACTCGCCTCGCTTCACCCTCATCGGCTTACAAGACCTCAGAGTTAAGTGCCACCCAAATCAGCTTCTCTCACTCCCTTACTGCTACAGACCTCAGTACTTTTGCTTTGTTTTTCATATCCCGTTACACAGCAAAATATTAATACTTCTTTGCTCAATTGTTTTTGTTATGCACAGTTAAATATTCCCGTTAAAAATATAACTTCCATAGCGTAGCACTTCTTTGTAAACCGATAATAAAACACATCGAGAAAATTTACGAAACATTTTTGGTGAATTCACGAGAAGTTATGCAGAGTTTACGGAAATTCGCTATTGAAGAAAAAATACATGACAATAATTTTAACAAGATTTCTGAATAATTTTTTTAAAGATATTTCCCGTAATTTTAAGTAACTTTTCCCTTAACAGTGTTATTTTCATAGCCATGAATTAAAACACAAAATCGACCTTTGCAGTTCGCTGTCAACATTACAGTAGAAGTGTAATTTATTTTCACAGTAAAATTAAGCCATACCAGGGGCGTCCCCTCTGAAAGTTTGAAATTTTTGAATAGTTTTCGCGGTATTATGTTTTTTCGGATTGAAATCCATTTCCATGGCTAGATGGCCTTGCACGAGGAAAATGTGTTAAGATGTTATATTAGTTTTGATAACTTATATTAGATAATGATTATTACTAATAAGTTATAACCGTGAAAGTCAAACATTTCCCAAGGAATAAACCCCTGGATCCCTATTAAGTTCGACAACAATTTCCTTCCCACCTCCATCACCCCTACACCACGCAAAAAAAAATTTCTTCTGCGATTTTCATTGCTTCCTATAAAAAATCAAGCGGTCTACACAACTGAGGTCTATGGGCTGTTCGCGGTAAACTGAGCTCTTTCGAAAGCCGTTCTTAAGATCTCCTTGCATGCACTTTGTGTATTCTTCCAACTTATGTACAATTAACATTGCCATGGCTCATCACTTTATTAATGCGTCGGTCGGCGATACTGTGAAATTATTAGAAATGTAAATATTGTAAACATTTTCTTATGATTAAATTTATAGGCATTAAAAAAACAGAAAACAAAAAAAAACCATATCAATATTGACAAATGTTTACCTGGTACTTTTCATTCGACGTTCAGACATGGAATTCCTTTCCCTCGATCGTTACCAACCTCACTTACCTCATGCCAAACAGTTTGCCCGTTAAATAGAGGTAGCGAAATTTCGCGTTAAGATTTCAAGACAATTTATATTTCAAAACACTGTAGGGTTGTTTGTATATCTTGATTGGCTGGATTTCTGTATGATTACAGACCTGAAAAATTCGTGGTTTCATTTCGGGACAAGCTAGAACTCGAAACCTTGAACGTTCTTATTGCTTATTCTATTGGCCCACCCGTTAGTTTACACCTCCTGCACAACTCTGAGCCAATAACAAACACACAATAAAATGCAAACCGAATCACCGTCTTCCGCTAATGCAACAAGCAACCAATGAACAGTGATATTTGCATGATTTTACGTACGACAATAGCGTATAGCCTACAGGTAATTGAACCAGCGGATTTTTCAGATCTCTATTTATGACACGTGTTAACTGTCTGCACACGAATCACGCAGGAGCCATGACGATATTGCTGAATTCTGAGTGACCCGGTCAAACATGACAACGCCTTCTCAAGCAGAGAGTAACCGATGACAACAGACCAACTTCTGTTGGGGGCTTATAGTGTTGAAGTCTATCGTGTAATCGTANACGCAGGAGCCATGACGATATTGCTGAATTCTGAGTGACCCGGTCAAACATGACAACGCCTTCTCAAGCAGAGAGTAGCCGATGACAACAGACCAACTTCTGTTGGGGGCTTATAGTGTTGAAGTCTATCGTGTAATCGTATTTTTTTTTGTGAAAAATCACTGGCTCTACCGTTAAAATAAATTAAGGTAGGGGCAGTAAAATTTTTTTTCAAATGTTGATTTCAAAAGCGTTCACTTTCACCTGAACAGTCTTTGTGCAGTTTCGAACAGGGAATTTGCTAAAAGGTTTGTCGGACGTCGAGGTTCTGAACTACAGAAGACCAAGCCCGGCAACTCGGGAATTAATTATCGGCTCGCCGTGCCAGACGCACGGGTAGAGCTGCCCTAAGCTGGCTTCTCTCCTCCAGGTAAACAGCGAGGGCGTAAAAAGAAGAAGTTTTCCCCCGGTATCGGCGAGTAGAACGATCTGTTCGTCCTGGAGTTCGCGCGCGCAAAAGAGGGCACACACACTCGCACACACACACATACACACACACCACCTCGGCCGCCAGAGATATGCATTTAATAACACGAAACAAAGTGAAGACAAAGAGAGAGAGAAGAGAGAGAGAGAGAGAGCAGAGGAACAGAAGCACAGGAAAAAACACACGTCAAGTTTTTAAGCTTCTCCGTTAAACAGAAGTGGAAGGGAGAGAAAAAAATAAAAGAGGAGTGGAAAGGGGGTTAGAAGAAAAAATTTTAATAAACAAGACTTCTATTGGCGCCGGAACTGGAGGCAATATGTGTGGCTTGCTTTCCTGATAATCCTCCAACAGCGACCCGCGTTCCTACGTATTCCGCAGCTCCGGGACTTTTGCGTGAGAAAAAATTACAAGAGATTTTTTTTTTCCTACGCCGGGAAGGCGTCGATTATTTTCTCCGCTAGTTTTTTTTTTTTTAAACTGAAGCCTCAGAGTTATCGGGTGTTCGAGAGGAAAGAGAACTCGGTGCCTTCGGGTAAACGACGGGCGTATCACTTAAAGTTTTGCGTACCAAATTTATTTTACCAGATACCTTTGTCTGAAGCATGACTTGAAATTTTCATCAATTACTTCTTCTGCATTTGTCACGGCTAAGCCCAATTTCTTATTTAATTAAACGTCGAGAATGGAAGTTAAAATTTCCGTTTGCTGTTTGGTAGCAGGTGTTAATTTGTTGTCACTTTTTTCGAATAAACAAAATTCAAATAAAAATTTCGTTTAGAATAATTTACAAGGAATAAATCAATGTTCCGCACAAATTGGCTGAAATCCACGTGGTTTATTCAAACGGGAAATTGCTTGCAGAAGACTATACTAAATTACGCATAATATCCTATATTTTTTTAAAACATAGTAACTGTAAACTTTGCGTGCATTTTGCAACGTAATGGAAGTCTTAGGTCTTCAAATTAAAAAACAAAACTTTAAAGCCACCGCAAAATGAATAACACGTATCCGTCAAATATTGGTCAACTTTTATAGAACACGTGCCCCATTTAAAGTGTATTTTTCATAAAATTTTGCCTTCTAGTTGCAGTGACATTTTCTGGGCCACAAACATTTATCAAGCATAAAATGTTTCTGTTACAGCAATTGAAAATCGTTAAATCTCCACAAACAGGAGAGATTTTAGGGTTTCCCAAACGATAATCGGCTTATTATCTAAATTCTTCATATTATTCTAACAGTTACCTGGCGTTACAATTTGCGTACACTGCTTAATTCTCAAAGACTGTATGTCTGTGGAAATGACATTTCATAAAAACAACTTTGTAATTTTATACGAAACGATTTGTGATGTAAACATTTAATTACATTTAAAACTATCTTGTGTCGCGTAAAAAATGTGTTTTGCAGGAATTATTTTTTGACAACTGTTTTGATTTATGATAACATCTTCCAACATGACCGTGTCAAAATAATAATAAACAATAAACTACTCAGCAACCATGCTTAAACTCAAAGCCAGTAAACTAAAATGAAACACGTCTTTCTTGTGGCACGAAAGGTGTACAGCTGAACATATTTTTTATAAACATATCACTTACCAATACGCCCTCGATATGAGCATGTTTTTAGATGTTTGGGTTTAATATTAACCGTGTTTTTATTAGTAGTCTAATCGGTGAGTAGCTTTTAACCTGAGCTGAAACAGCGACAAAGCCATAGGTAATTGAAACTCGAATGTGTGATTTCAATACATATAAAATAAATACACGCCAAAACGCATAATGTGTGCATTTCCATACAATTTCCTTCATAATAAGTTGCCTGTAAGTTGAAATTCTCTTTCTAGTTGATATTTTGTCAACATTCGCAATCAAAGAAGACGCGTGTGTGTTCGTTGAATGATTTTTGTGAACGATGAAACTAACACGACGAAGAAATTCTTATTATGGAAGTGAGCGATTGTAGAACTACTTTTTCCGTAGAGAAAACAGAGTATGACATAAGGAACACACACAACGAAAATAAGACAAGAATATGTTTTGTCAACGATTCTGAGCTATGGTTGTTTTCGTTGTATCTTCTAAGAGTTAAATTCTGTTACATTAATATATCTGTATTTATTATCCTCATTATGTGTTCGTTCTATTTCGCTTTGTGTAGTTTCCATATTATTTCATTTGCAAATGCTGACTTGCTTCCTTCTGTGTAGTTTCTTATACATCTACTTTCGTGTTTAAGTTTTTCATGCCATATTGTCAGTTGTCTGCGACAATATAGCTCTGCAAAGACGTACAAAAATGTTTCACTCAGAGAGGTTTTTTTTGGTACTAGGCTTAACAGAAGAGGTATTCTCCTGCAACTACCGGCCGTTTGAACACACGCATTAACTTAATGAGCGAGCATATATGCAAATTTGAGCACCCAATAAAAATAACTTACTTCCAAAAATTAAAGTCTAATGTTGTACCAACAAGATTAATGTTACAAGTGAAGTATTTTTCTGTTATCTGTGAGCTGTCAGTAACTAATGTTGCTGTAAATGTAATTTACTGTTATGCTATTAATGTGAATGAAATATTAAGCACTTCTGTAACAATGTTACCTGCTTACTGAACTGTCACCATTGCTCTATTTTAACATCTGTGATTGCGTTTCATATTGTTAATATTCTAGAGCATATAACCACAAACTGTACACTTTCGTTGTGGAAGTACTTTATTCCCTACGAAATACGCATATTTAGCATACGTAAACTGCTTTGCGAGGTTTGGTAGCTGAACTGTAAGTTATATTAAGTTCTCATTCTACGGCCTAAAATTTTAATATAGTGGTTTCATTTTACGAGGTAATCACTGTTCACTAGTACACGTAATTTTACAATGTCAAGTCAGCGTAAGCTGGTGTTGGCCGGACAACACACAACCATTTTGTTCTTTCTGATATTTTTAACGTAATAAAATAATTTTTTTGCGGCGCCATTACTTGAAGGCGTCATTGCAGTTAACACTTCAACGGTATAACATTTTCATTACAGTAAAATAAGACTTTGTACACGGTTAACATTATTAACTTAGTCACAGCATTATTTCCACAACACAAATGTTAAAAGTAAAGGCTCAATAGTAATTTTTTGGTTGCCACAACATAACATTTTTTTCTTTATGCGTTTCAAATGTGTGGGTACTTTCGATAGTATGGATAATTTCGATAGTATGGGTATTTATTAACATTTATCCAGATCTTCTTCCGCATTTCAATATAGGAAATTCAGAGATGTTACGTGACAGGCAACATAATAAGTTTTTTTTCAATTTGAAACTCATCAAGTTTATGATATAACTATATTGACACCTGTAAACAAAGNGCAACATAATAAGTTTTTTTTCAATTTGAAACTCATCAAGTTTATGATATAACTATATTGACACCTGTAAACAAAGTAACTTATTATGTTACTTAACTTTTTATCTCACATCAGGAAAAACAAATCTATATCAACTTCAGATATAATATAAAGTAGTGCAGTACTTTACAGCAAGCTTTTAAAAAATGTTGTAGGGAATTGTGAAAACTGATTACTGAGAGACGTAATAAACGCAATGTGGAAGGNTTTACAGCAAGCTTTTAAAAAATGTTGTAGGGAATTGTGAAAACTGATTACTGAGAGACGTAATAAACGCAATGTGGAAGGGGTTTCTAAGACTCACATGAAAAAGAGTTTTACTCATTTGCAGAGAAAATAAACCACTCTTTGCTTCCCGAAAGCGCTCTGAGTACGACAGTCCAAATAAAATCACACGTTGTTCTTATTACTTGGAATTCCTGAACTTCCATTTTCATGTCTTCTGATATGATGCGGCTATTTACGTATTCACGAGAACTGGTTTGTGCTGCACACCAATTTAATTTCCAAGGAAATGTANTGATATGATGCGGCTATTTACGTATTCACGAGAACTGGTTTGTGCTGCACACCAATTTAATTTCCAAGGAAATGTATTCACGAATTCTTCTCCAGGCCAATCATTTGGGGACTTCTAGGTACCATAATATTATACTTTTGTTTCACATGGTTTTTGAGTTATGGTGCCTCGGACGATGCTGGAAAAACATAACTATATATATTAAGTATCACGTGTATTGCTAGCGTTGATTTTCCGGAGGGCTCCATTCATAGACACTTCTTGCCTAAGGCATAGACTTCGTTTTCACGGAAAATATAGTATACTCTTCATTACTGTTGCTAAACAGTAGTTTTCTATACCTTTTATCTTCCGTTCTCTTTATTTGTAACCTCAGGTGCTTCATATTTTGAGAAATACAACCTCTAAAAAAGTTTAAAAAAAAAAAANCGTTCTCTTTATTTGTAACCTCAGGTGCTTCATATTTTGAGAAATACAACCTCTAAAAAAGTTTAAAAAAAAAAAAGGGTTACACATGTGCGTTTTTATTTTCCCCTTTAATTAACGTGCGTGCATACTAACTAATTACNAAAAAAAAAAAAAGGGTTACACATGTGCGTTTTTATTTTCCCCTTTAATTAACGTGCGTGCATACTAACTAATTACATAAAAATTTTCGAACTGACAGTTCCTAAGACCTTGCAATCAATAATGATTTCGATCAAATAATTTATCATTGCCATTATTAAAATGGATAACTAAGAAGTGGCGGACATGGAATATAGAGACTGTACAGTTTCTTCAGCTGAGAGAGACTACTATATTCTTAAGCGTTTACTTAGCATTTTAAGGAAACCGGAACATATTGCATGTTTTTTTGGCACTGAAAAAATTTGATTGACACAGGAAAATGAACAAATAACACGGCTACATTAATTGTCATTTATAAAATACCACAATAAAATATTATAAAGAGTACAATACCTCTTAGATTTGAAATAAACATATTTTAACTGTTTTTCATTAATTCACAGGAGTGTTCGTTGCATTTTCGTGCACATTCCTGAAGAATGGGCAATTGTACTTCTTATTTTCACAACAATTGTCGTAAATGTTTGTGATAGTATTGATCTTAGAAAGAAAAAGAAATCCTGAAATGAAAAATCAGGATATCTACTCCAAATGATTTAAACACTTCCGTTCAAACGATTGAAAAATTTAAAGAACAATATCCAGCCAGCCCCTCCTGCCAAAAGTTATTCTAACACTGATATTTGCTTACTTCATGGACATTCTATTGCTCATTCTACAGTTTTGGGGAATATCATGTATATTCTTGTGCACAAACTAATGCCTCGAAAACTTAGAAAGACTTTGAAATGTTTTGCCACTATTCTGAAAGTTTTTATTGGTATTTTCAGTTTTAAACATACAACATAAATATTTATATCCTTTACGAATGTATGTAAAGCAAAAGTAAACTTTTTTTTTTTTTTTTTCCTATTTTTGGATTTATTATGCCTTATCAACAATTAAACTGCACAAAGATGAGGTGATTCCTCAAAAACCTTTTGTATAGTCGGTTGTTTTTTTTAATATTTATCTTCGTCTGCATAATCATAAGAGACTTCAATAGGTATCTTCTTAGGTACGACAGGATTTCGTCTGAGGCTTCAGCTAACCAATTTTAAAAAATTAGTAATTTCAAGTAACCAAAAACCTTATAGCATCTTATTGCGAAAAAAAAAACTGAATTAATTTAACTAGGACAGCGATATAGCTTCAGTTTTCTTTAAGTAACATTTTGAATAATTTCATATTGATAAAATACTGAACTCATAAAGTGAGTAGTGTTTTATACTTCACTATCCCTTGATACATTTGTAATTCTTAGTCCTCGATAAAATGGTGGAATGTTATTCTAAAAAAAAGTAATGAGTTTAGTGGTTAACATTTGCACACCGGTTCAGGGCAAAGTGAGAGCAGATTACGGCAATGATTTTTAGTGGAGGAACACGAATTAGGAATTAAAAGTAAGTTCTTGTAATAAAAACCATATAATTTTTGTATTACTAGGTTACTGTGCATTCAACAAGGAAAACTAATGGTCGTTCAGTTCTAAGTCAATCAGTATTATGATAAGTTATTAAATATTATTCCTACTTCTAATACAGAAAGTAACATATCACGAATGTGTTTTGTACGTGATAATTTTCAGAACGGTGTTTATTTTTAACTTTTAATCGTATGACACGTTTGTACACGAATGTCAATGTCTGCGTGCAAATCGCGAACGTCAGGCGTTAAAGCAACCGAATAATTGACTTGGCGTAGTTCATACGCACGACAATCAATAACGACATTCCGACTACAAACATGCGCACAATGTGTTGTAACCCAACCGTTCCAGTATTTTCACCAGTAAAATATTTATATTATTTATATGTAAAACGATAGTTTCTACGGGTAAAATTCTGCTCGTTTAAAATGGCACTGACATCGGCATCCGCGAAATTAACTGTCAATTAATGGCCGTGGGATGTAATTAACTGTAAGCCAGAAGGAATATCTTTTGAGTAAGTGAAGTCCATTCCCTGAAGCAACCATTTGGAATACAATGAATCGAGAGCAACTGCCTTCACAGTTTCGTTTCTTAAAGAAAAACTAATAGTGATTGCTGTATTGTTTGCAGAATATATTAAATATGAGATAGACCGATCTCACTGGCTGCGCACAGCCAATCGCCGTGTCCCGACATTGAGCTGCTTTTCCGCCAACACGACTAGCAAAAACGGCGTGGATTGGATTTGAGGTTGGAACACTGTTTAGTAAACAAGTGCTTTGAGAAGTTTGTGTACTTCCGCCAACCAGTTTGTGATACAGTTTGATTAAATTCAAATTGGTGTTTTGTTCATAGAAGAGCGCTTGTCTTTTGAAAATTAAGATGTGAACAAGCAAGTTCATCACTGTTGACCATGTGGCTTTGACAGTTGTCTTCCTTTGGGTTAGGTCAATGTTGCGCACGTGCGGAGAAGACGAGTAAGAGGTTTACGTCATTTTGGTCTATGGTTTGCAAAGGAAAAATAACGAATGACAGCGAACTGTAACGAATAAGCAGTCTGCGGCTAGCAGCTGAACAATTCAGGATTATCGAGCGCTCCAAGCGTGTTACCTAAGCCTGACTTAAAAAAACTGCGCCAAACGTGACTAGCGAAACACACTGCCGGGGACGCACTCCACAGAACCAATAACTACAGAGAAGCAGCAAAGTGTCGATGCTTCCGATGTAAGAGTACTCAGCTAGTAATCCACAAGATGTTGATCTTGAATTGCAACGATTATAAATGGGCCTACCTTTCTGTGTAGGCCTACACTGTCACAAGTGACTTCGACCTTAAATGGGACAGCAAGGAAGTTTTGACGGGTAGTCTAAATGTTATGGGAGACAGAATAAGTTTTTAGTCAATTAATAGTTTTTCTAATTTTACACCATGCATGTATTAGCGTATATTTAAGGTCGAATTCCACATTAAGATCTTCAAACATTTTGTTGTGATATAATTTACAGTGTAAGGTTTCGTATTGGTCACGGCAGTGTAAAATAGTTTAGATGCATCGGCGATGATTGGTGGATTAAATAGACTGTTTCGCCATTTTTTCCGAGTACATTATCGCAGTTCGAGTTATGCCCAACAATTTAGTGCCTGTATGTTTAATTGAGGGGACATAACCAAAATTTTAACTTTACACAAAACGCAAACAAAAATGTCAATGTTATTTGTAAAATGTCTAAGGTGGTAGCATGGTACTAATAAATATGAACGATAAAATAGCCATATATTTATCGTAAACACGAAAGAACAGTGCAGCATAACACGGAACATAAGAGATGCTGTGGGCCTATACAAACGTAAAAATATCTGCCAACCTCAAGAATTAAAACATCTGCTTGTAATTCTGCGGGTGCGTTCAGAAAATCACGGCAGATCATTCAAAGGGTGCTCCCCAGTGACTGGCACGTAAGTCTGTGTGTTCGCGTTAATGACTTTAATTGCTGTATGAGCGACAACTTTATTCTTCAACTTGGGATCATCGGACGTCGGTTGGTCTCTCTGAGTGGGCGTGCTAGACCGCCCCCCCCCCCC